>JAQMYG010000001.1:34354845-34374830 GCA_030014215.1 Clariallabes teugelsi
AAATACAGTTTAGAAATTCCTGTAGTGAAAATGTTATCACTGTATCGACTACAAAAACGATTTAAATTCTTAAAAGCGATCAAAACGTTTTGGTTATACCACTGAAGATTGCACTTTGATTTTTAAGACAATTGTCAGTATTTGACCATTTTTAGTTTAACCTACCGTGTGAGAAGATGAGATTTTTTTGATATATATTTCAGAACCTAACTACAGCTACTTGAAATACAATTTAGCTTATGTTACCCCGTAACTGATTTCCTGAAGATTTCTCGTAGTGGAAAATCTAAGCTTACCACTGATACTGGAGACTCCTTCCAAGAACGCCTAACAGTCATCTCATTTCAATATTAATTACTGTATGAGTTGCTGATACCATATGACCAATCAGGATCAAGAACACCGCAATGAATGAAAAGTGCTTTTACTCTCTTAACAAGGGTTTACTTTGGTTTGTTTATCTTCAGCAGTGTCTCACTCCATCTCTTCTCCTTGGCTTCTTCTCCTCAGGGATCTGTACCGTGTTGGCGGGACCCTGCCTGGACACCAGAGGAAGAGTTTAGGCGGCGTGCAGGACATGAGACAAATGAGCCAAACTCTTCCCATCCGAGTCTGAAGCGAGTGCGAATCGGAAACCGGACCACACCTCCGGGGACCAGTTCATCACTAACTACAGCACCGACCGGACCGACCGGAGAACTTCCTTCATGCAGTATTTTGGAAATATACAGTATATCATCAAACCTGAGGAACTTTGGAGAACCTTTGGGCTTCCCTAAACAGAAACTACTCCTGGTCTGTACAGGCAACCTGTGTATAAATTACTCGGATCGTATTCCAATAATTTTTTTCCTCTCTTCATTTAATTTTTTGTTTGTTTTTTTCTTCTTCTTTTTTTTCTTTTGCACTGGACGATTTTTACGCAGCTCAAAATCCGTTGTTTTTTTTTTTTTTCTACTCAGGTTCAGTTTGCATGCCTGCATGTTTCTCTAAAGGCAAGCCTTTGAAAGAGCGAGAAAAAAAAAAAACAGAATAAATGTAACATGGCTGACGATGAATAAGAGGCAGTAGAGGGGTAAGCATCTGGTTCGCATGCTACCGGATTGCCTTTAGCTTTCCTGCATTATTAACGGTAGCGTTCTGGGTGTTCTCTTAATGAAATCCTTCCGTTTGTGAGTTTTCCGGAGGCGATACAGAGCGAAGAATTACAAGCTAAATGAATAATATTTGACATGAATTAAAGACATGAATTAATATGCGAGCCCCGAGTAGAAATGAAAGGGGTTTGCTGTCGGCCCGAGGACATTTTCGATTCCCTTTTTTTTTTTTTTCTCTCCGAGACTTCTCTTCGGATCTTCATATTGAAGAAAAGAAGAATGCAGAAGGAAAAAAAAATTGTTTTTCAAAAAGGGGGTAAAGAAAAAACAACGATCACCTGAGGAGGTTATGAACTTTAAGAACCCTTTGAACCGGAAGCGTTTTGTTTACCTCTGTTGTATTTCGTCTTTCACGTTCCAGTATTAAGACAAACCTCCTCATGGACCGTGATCTTAGAATTACTGTTAACTGTGAAGGAGGAGGACGTTATGGAGTGTGTGTGTGTGTGTGTGTGTGTGTGTGTGTGTGTGTGTGTGTGCGCGTGTGTGTGCGTGCGTGCGTGTGTATACTGTATGTGTCCAAATGAGATTCATATGCATGCTAGATTTCAGAACTCTGTGGTCGATCATATTTCATGAAGACGGACAACACGCGGACTGATGGAAGCCGTTGTTTTAACAGCTTTCCGTATTTACCAGGAATTCACTCTGTCGTAAAATATGCATAATTCTGTAAATAAATACGGCTCATACGAGACTAATTAGACCTGCTTAAATTACTTGCGATGGCCCGAGTGTTCGATTCAGACCTGCTGTTCTGTCCACTAATTAGCAATCAGTGGCTTATTCACGCTTCTCTTTTAGGTTTTAAAGGCTGGGAAATCATTAAAAAAGAAATGTAACGTTCAGCCCATTACCACCATCATTGAACACCTTACATAAATAAACACACCCATGAAACGGCTAATAATAATCATAATAATAATAATAATAATATAAGCAAGATATCTCTTTGGACAGTGCTGTTGAATTCTCAAATCAGGTCTGAAGATGTTGAAACCATCACCGCTTTTATAGTAACGACTTGTAAATCAGTCATGGCACATAAACATACTGTATAAAAAGCGAGAGACAAATTGTCGGCTCGATGCCTTTTTCCATATTGAAGAGTCTCCAGCGTCGGCGCTCACGCTTTCAGAGTCCAGTTTATAGCATGTAAGGGGACGCGAATGACCAGCGGACACTCCGTACCATAATACACCGATCCCAAGGTGCCGATGCGCTTTGTAATGCGGTACCGTGAGCGATTTTAGAAATATCCTGACTGGATATTACAATTTTTTATTAATTTAATTACTTCAATTATTTTTAGTTTTTAAATAATTTAATTTAACAATACTGATTTTTTTTTTTTTTTAACCTGAACCATGTTAAAAACAACAACAAAAAACGTTCCATGTTCTATCACCAACCTAAATGAAATTAATTATAAATGAATAAAAAATTTATTTTGGAGTCTGATCGATTTATTTTTCCTTTGCTAGTAACTCCTGTTAAACTTGTTAAACATAAATATAAACTGATCTGTTATAACGTCATAACTTCACCGGCCTCTCTTTTATCCCTCTCTTTAAAAAAAAAAATCCTTGGAAAACCTGGAGATTGTTACTAAGCTCTGACACTGGAGACTCCTTCCTTAAATACAGACAAGCTTAACCATGTTGGTGATTACACACTGTTTTTTTTTTTTTTTTTTACAGTACATGGAGCATCCTTTATACAGATATACTTACCATGTGTTAAGCTTTTACGATAAGACGGCGATGGCAAGACTATATCAGAGCTTTAGGAAATAAATTAGCACCATCTGACTAATTAGAACTGAGAACTCGGTGACAGTGTGAATATTATTTATATATATACATATATTAGACCTCGCATAGGTAATCAAAGTCATGTGTCTTGGGCGTGTATGTGTGCACTGTGTAAGCGGTTTTGTCAGCGTGATCAGAGGCGCTCTGACTCGTCTGGCTGATTTCCCCAGTCGTATGTCCCTAAGCGAGCAGACCCTCGTTCCCCCGCGCTCGCACAAAGGCGCGTTTGATCTCGCCAATTACGCCGAACGCGGCAAGAACAGCTTGGCAGCAGAGCCGGGGTGTGCGTCGGACTCTTTTAACTGGCATAGCAATTTGCCCAGAGGTTCCTGGGCCTGCAGTCGCCGCCGTTCTCGCTGCCTCATCAGTAGGAAGAGAGAGAAAGAAAGAGGGAGAGGCGAAGAAGAAATGTGAGGGAGGGAGTAGAAAAGCAGAGAAAGGGAAAAAGAAAGAGAGAGAAAGCCTGGTCCAAATGTGCTGTAATAATCACAATGCGAGACTCCACATTAAAGACTGCAGGGCACTGTCAGAGCGAGATTGCGTGTGTGTATGTGTATGAGTATGTGTGTGTGTGTGTGTGTGTGTATACGTGTGTGACAACAGAAAGACAGGTACAGCTGAACATTCGTCTAACGCATTACAGCCAGGATTCATCTGCTAGCTGTGCAAGTCCTCGCTGTCAATATGTGCTTCTGGACTGTCTGCTGGAAAACTTGTGATTCCAATTAGACACTGCAGGCTTGCGTGCACACACACACACACACACACACACACACACACACACACCACTGCAGATATGCTGCAACACAGCACTGCCTAAGAGAGCAAGAGAGTGAGAAAGTAAGTATAAGGACTGGGTGATTCATTAAATGAACATTCACACAGCTCTGTTCCAGCGCGTCCTACGCCTCCGGATAACAGCCTCGACCCGCACCTCTGTCTAGGAATGCTGAAAGTAAGTTTGGTCTCGGTGATCTCCACCTACTCAGCGCAGGCATCGTCCTCACGTCTCTCGTCATGCTTCTGCTTCCCTTCTAGTTTCCTAATGCATCACACAAGTGCTTGGAAAAGTCTCAAAGGACCGACGTTAGCGTGTGCTTTGTACGGTGCGCTGAGGTGATTATGAGATACCAGCAGCATAATCATGAAAAAAAAAAAAAGAAATGCTAAAGGTTGAAAATCTGCTGCCCACTTAAGAGGGGACTGTACAGAGTGGGTGTAAATGTGGTGAGAGAGAAAAAAGAAGTTTTATTTTTAATGGACATGATTGGAAATATAGACAAGTCTCAGGAATAAAGGCACCAAATAAAGTGGTACCATGAAAGGATACATCGAATTGCTTTTATATGGTTCTCGTCATGGTTACAGTTAAAACCTATGTACCTATAAAGGAATGTTTTATGGTTCTGTCTGAGTGTCGAGCACCTTTATTTCTGGAAGGGTGGAATATCATTCCTTGGTCTACTTGGGATCTCCTCTTACTGGCCTCCAAATCCTCAAGGCCCCAAATCCTACACCCCTTGAGCCCAGCGCTGTGGAACAAATCTGCTGACCTCCGAACAGCCTTTAGAGGATTGCTTAATGCCTGATTTATATTTATGGCCCACTTAAACACCCGGTGAAGCTCGACTGCTTTTCGCTGCCCCCTGTCTGAATAACTGAGTGACTTTCCCCAGCTGAACGGTGACCTCGTCCAGAACGACTCGCTTGCAAGCGCTAGTGTGTGGATTCGAGATCCAGCAGCGGCTCTGGTGTGACTTTCTTACCCCAACGCAGCCCGCCCCAAGGCGCCGAGTGAATGGAGAAGGGCTCAAAGAGGAGATTAGAGTCCCTCTGTGTTTGCTGATGGGATTGAGGGGGGTTCGGGACCTCCTGCCAGAGTCCCTGCCAACAAAGAGCGGCAGTAAATCAGTGGAGGGAGGCAGTGAAACGGCAGGGATAAAAGAGTAAAAAAAGAGCCCAGCAGGGACCTCATACATTATCCGCTGGTGTCGACATACAGTAGGAAGAGTAGAAGGCAGGATGGGCACAGGAGGAGCCTTTCAGTAGCCTAATACGGCCACCAGCGCTTAGCAGGACCACCATGTGGAATCGAAGCGACTTTTTACGCTCAAGTAGCTTTTGGAGGCGGCCCAGAGGAAATCGCTGGAAAATGCCATGCGAGTCCTTGCTCGATAGCCCTCCTCCCCCCGCCACCACCACTTCTTTCCACCCTTCCCCCACCTTGTTTTCTTTTCCCTTCCTCCTTCCCTTCGTGTACCTGATTTCCTCCGTCCGTGGCTGACATCTGCCACCACTTGCCTGTGCAATCACACGGCTGAGAAGGGCCATGGATTACCTCACCAAGAAGTCATGCAAATCATCACAACCGCCCTCCCCTTCTCCCTCCTCTCTTCTCCATCACCCCTCGACCAGGCTTGATCAGGGATTTTAAGAAAAGGAATGCACAGGCTGACTTTGCTTCCTTTCTTATTGCTAATGTACTTGCAATATAGTGCAGTAGAGCAGTCACTTTTATGGTAATGAAAGAAAAATAAAAAGCAGTATACGTTACCGCTCATAAATTACCCACCCATTCTGGGCTGCATCTTAAGAGCCGTAATAAAGACTCACTCTCCTTCATTTTCTGGTTCGAACTGAGGCTGGGGTCACTTTCAAATCGAGAAGAAAATTCCACTAAAATATAATCAAGGGGCGTGGATCCACTCGTTTAGGGCGTCCACGTTGACGTGTGGAACACATTAAAATAAATTGACGAGACCGATCAGTCGGGTCTGGCGTGTGACGCTACTGAAGATGGTCCAAGAAGCAATTAAGAAGCATGAGAAAGGAGTGCAGTGATTGATCGCTCGCTGAGGGCCGAGTCGTGGCGATGCCCCTGTCCTTGCCGAGCAGTTGCTATGGCAACTGGAGGAAGGAATTGGACTCAAGGAGGGAGAGATGGGCTTTGGAAGTGACTGACCGCACACCTTCTTTGTATGTTTTTTTTTTTGGTAAGATCTTAATGAGTTACACCGGTTACAAAACATAACATTCATCCTGCATCCTTTTCACTCTTCGTGAAAGCTGTACTGCCACAAAGCTTTTAGAGAAGACAAAGTACATGCTGTGATCCTTTTTACGAGGAAAATGGTTTGTTATGAAAGCTTAAGGAACTATTCCAGGGTCCTGTTTAAAAGCAAGCCTGGTGCCTGTCACATCCTTCTCACTTGATTAACGTCAGCGAATGTCACTGTGACATGCGGCGTCTTGAAGAAGACACTGATAGGCAGTTTAACCTTTTACAACGCTTTTTGGAAGCCATTACCCTTTAAAGGCTGCGCTAACTTCCATTCAGAGTTTGCTCATAAATGGAGACGTGGCTTATTTGAGATCATCATTTTATCCAACTGGAAGAACAACAGAAAATGTTGTTACAGGTGTTGGACTGATTAGCGCTCTTTATAATCATCCCCTGTGTTTTTTTATCTGAGCCTCAGGATTCTGCAGAAGCTCGATTCCCAGCATGCCTCTGTTAGCCAGGAGGCTGTTTAAATAAACCAGTGAGACAAAGTTGGAAATGATGATGCCGTTATACGCACACATACCACAGTGATCATGGATTCTTGAGTTTGATTGGTCTGAAGGTATCGTTTAATTATCTATAATAGCGGCTCTGACAAGTGAGCTGCTCGCAGATGGTTCAAAAATCGATTTCAGTTTTCTCTGAGGACGTTTAAAGAAGGCGTCTACACTGTCGCCGCTTCCTAACAGTTCACTATAAAGCTTTACGTTTACAATTTGCGATTTCTTGTTAACAACTGCTTTGTACTGGTTCACGTCACAGCATTCTGTTGTTGATTATTTTCATCCCTATAGCAGCACAATTTCATTAGGTTTAAACCGTACACGTGATCCTGTTTTATAAGGTACCCGCAGGCAGTCGTCAGATTTTAAGAAATCTGACAGAACACCTGTTTTTCAGCCCAGTAATTGGATTATTCAAGGATTATCTGGACACCAGATTATAGATACAAGATTAAGGATACATGCCGTGAAAGCCGTAAACCCCTATGCTTTCATTTAACACCACACCCATTACATTTGAAGAAATTACTTCAAGTAGAGAGTTTTGGAATGATAATGAAACATTGCTCATGCGTAATGAAACAAAGAATCTGAATATGTTCAGGTTTAAAATTCAGTCTGGCCAATAATTCTTCCGAAACCACATTTTGAAATCTGAGTTTTGTCTATGATCATAACAAAGCATGGAACCTTACTGCCAAAATCTGATTATTTTGTTAGCATCAGATTACCTTGAACACATGTATAAATGTCCTGGAAATTTTTAATCATATAAAATGCTCGCACATTGCCTTCAGGTGGCTGAAAACCCCATCAGAATTTTCCTAATACTTCTGAGCTTAATTAGCCAAGCCAGAGGGACTTGTCTCCAGCCACAACCTCAACCGTTCATGCAAAACTGCTGGTTATGGTGACTGATGCATTTGAGAAGGCGGTGACCAGGAAATACACAGCGGCCCGACTGATCATGCTTTTGTTTACTTGTTGATTGTAAGCAGGGAAGATTTGAGCCATGCTGGGTGGGACGGCCACCCAAACAGCAGCTGGGGCTCAGCGAATCCTCCTGAGGGCATCAGCGCAGCCTTCAAATCGGCCAAGCAGATGTGTCGTGAGATTAATCAAGACCCAGGACTTTTTGGCGCCATTGCACCAGGGTTTAGCACCTTAGCTCAGATATAAAGTTCTTCCCCGGTTGAGCACCAGGTGCAAGTTTGCAACAAATGAAGTGCACAATCCTGTCGGCTTGTCTCTCATATGGGGACCAGGCCTGGGATCGTTCCAGGATTCTTCTATGCTCTGTGAGTAGGGAAAAGGAGCGAGAAACAAAAATAAAGGGCGATTTAGCCGCAGGTATTGGAGTGGCACGGAGACGCCACTAGAGGATGAAATTATGAAGTTATGACGCGCCGAGAAACAGATGGTAGGATTGCATTTCGGCCTCCCGCGGCGTTCACTTAAACAAATCGCAGAGCAGAGCGTGAAGGCAAAATCGCCAAGGACTTCAAGTCGGGACTGATGCGGAACGTGCTTTCATACCTCTGTAAGAAGCCTTTAATTTTTTTCCCATAACAGCATTTTTTTTTTTTTTTTGGGAGGGGGGCGGGTGGGGGGACTAACCTCCAGATTCCTCAACAACATTTGTATGTCCCTGAAAAAGTTGAAGAAAGGAAGATGATGAAAAAGAAAAAGGCTCTCATTTTTTTCACTTAGGGAAACCAGATCTTGAAAGTGACACTTTGGCAACTCCAGACTGGATTGATTATATCGTTTGCACCAACACTGTGGTAGACCGAATTATCCTTTGCTCCTCTGCTGTAACTCCCATCAAAGCTCTGGCATGAACACACCACCGAGGTCTCCATTTAATCAGATTTGCTGGAGTGAAAACACTCCGGCGCACAAAGAGACCATTGATGCCCGGTTGATGTCAACAAAAGGAGAGTCTTGACAAGGGAGGCGGAGTGCAAGAGCAGAATGATGGAGAGGGAAAACGAAGAAAGAATGGAGGGGGAAGCATGAGGAGGATGGGAGATGGCACTTTTTTTTAACATTACCATTTGTATTGCATGGAGAAAATCTGCAAGACCCCCATCAACTCAGTAATTTGAACAACTACACAGGTTCGCATTATTGCAGATTTAAGGGGAAAAGATTGTTGCTTTACTGTGTCAACCTTTCAAGCCTTCTAGATTTTAGGTATTACTGGAACATTGGACAGTGCATTCCAGTAGGGTAAGTCTTAATTACACGGCAGACTTCTGATCTGATCCTCTGATTTGTCATGCTATTATGCATAGCAACAGTGGACACAGTGAGCGTAGCCATTCACAGTAGAGTAAAGGATATCAGATTTGATTAAGAAAGGAAGTTGCGGTCAGATACTCTAATTGGAATCAGGTGATTTAAAAAATACTGTAAAACTGGTGTCGCTCTTTCACAGGCCAAAAACGCCATGTGACTGATAAGCCAAAGACCTTCTTGATAAACAGGAAATGCTAGATGTCTTTTATCAGATGTCCTTGTGTCGGTGTCAAAGGTGAACCACATAGAGTTTGGAAATGGCCCATCACTTAAATAATATCTAATCACCGCTGGTCTTAGTGGTCCTTTTCCACTGATAGACAGAGGATAGATAAATATGCAAAACACTGATGTCTTTCCCATAGTGGAAGCTGCAGCTTTACATCAACTCAAATAAAGCACTGACACTGGAGACTCCTTTCATACAAGTGTCCAATAAATTGTCCAAATACTATGCAAACATGGGATTTGCCTTGCACCCAGAACGGGCTGATGTTGTGAAATCACCCCACCACATTGTGCTCCATATGAGACAGAGCTGCACTGTTGGTTCTCATCCAACCTGCCTACATACAGGCAGCATTTACATTCCAGAACAAAAGGTGTCCTTAGGAAACACGTTCATCCCTGTGCCTTCAGCCCATGAGAAATGAATTTGCACACATACAAACTTGAAAGCCTGGTTTTAATAAAGGACTGGAGGGAAGGCGAATATGAGAAGCAACCTCAAAGGTCTATCGTGGGTTTGAGAGTGACAAAGCTGTGGCTCTGGGTGCCAAAGGGGCAGCTGGGGTAGTGGTGATGGTGGTGGTGGAGGTGGTGGTGGTGGTGGTGGTGGGAGTACTGTTTCATGTCGGAGAATGCGAAATGGTGATAAACAATGGCAAATTGGGACGAAGACCCCCAGCTGGGCTATTGTGGCCTCCCGCTGGGGTCTGAATGGAAGAGAAAATGGCAAACACACAGGCATTTTGCTGAAAGAGGATCAGGGAGGAGAGCGAGAGTCGGGGTATAATTGCGTAGACGAAACCCAGGAGTACACACTCACATATGATTGGGTTTTAAAGAGACTTAATCGCAGATATCAGTCTAACAACAGCTGAATGTGGGCCCGACTCAGGAGCAGGATGGCATGCTCTCTAATTGGATAAATGAACATGTTTTTTTTTTTGTTTTTTTTCTTTTACTGATTCTCCATTTCTTAATGCCAAACAAGCAGAACCGCGTCTGAACTTGGGCCCCCCTGTCTCCCCTGGGCTTAATTGTGGCAGCAGCGTACACAAGCTGGCCATTGTGTTTGTGTAGAGATGGGATTTGCATGCGTGTTAGACAGGATTACCCACGGCGGAGTCCATGCTGGGAACTTGAACCCCTGCAGCCTGCTGTCACTTTAGTGTCTTAGCGTCTGCACCATAAAGGATACAGACGGCAATTTTTCGGCAATTTCTCAGGGTGGTTTTAGGAACTTTCCATTATTCCGGACTAACCCCGCTGTTTTTCTAGTCGAATATATTTACCTTCTATTTATCATGTCCTTAATTTCAGGATGTTGCTCAGTTTGCCTTGTTTGATTAAGGATGTGCTTCCTCGAAGGAGAAAAAGTATTTCCAGAAGGATTATTTGGATAGCTAAGTGTCTTTAGCTTGATTACAGGGTTATACATGGAACCCTCCGATAGAAAAACATTCTTGGTAGAGGGGTTAAAGGTTGTAGTTCAGCTTTAAGGATTTTTCCCAGAGGGATAACTGCAGAACGCTTAATAGTTGTTGTTTTTTCTGAGATTGAAATACCTCTAAAGTATGTGTAAAATAAATAAGGTATTTATAATAAATAACGATAAAAGCATGATAAAATATGGGATTGTACCTCAGGGAGAATAAAATTACATTACAATGAGTGAATGAATTAATACATTTTTAAAAAATTACAAAGTAAATAATTATCTGTAAATGGTTAAATTATATAACAAACATAAAACTAGTGAAAAGCCAAAGTAAAAAAAAAAACGTATTTTATGCCGATAAAATATTTATAAATGTACCAAATGTGAAAAAAAGCCCTCAATTTTTTTGTCCTTGGAATAGAAAGACTTTTCATTGTAAAATGGTTTTCTTTTGTTGAGAGGTATACTATGTTAGACAAACTGACATATAATAAGATTCTCGTCCATTATAAAGCTTTACTTAAAAAAGAAGCACTAATTAAAAAGCATCAACTGATGTATTTGATTGATATTTCACACAAAAACAACCCTCCCCTGCCCCCACTCCCCCTCAAACATGTTCGCCCTAGGACTTCCTGCCATCCAATCGCCTTCCCAATTATTTCTCTTCTCCGGCCGTGGTGTCGACTAGATCCCTTGAGTGTGCGAGGGCTCATCTAACAAACTTCACTCAGGCTAATTGGAGCAGCCCTTCAGGCTGGCAGAGTCGAAATGGTGAGGGTAAGTCAACAAGGTCATGTTAAAGGTATTGGAACACAGCCCAGATCTCACATCCACAGCGGTTTTCAATTAAACCCGCTTCTCATTTTGCAGCTGTCTGTTTTCTCTCTCTGTTGTCTCTTTTTCTCTTCCTGGGACGAGGTTAATCCATTTCCTGACAAATCTGTTAGGAAAGAGAGTGCGTAACACTACGATGCCTGTGATTAATACGTGTCTTGGCGTGTATAATGCGGTCATTAATACGCACAGTGGCTGCAGGATTCATGCATCATCATCCACCGGCTAGTTATGCTAACTCACACCTCAGCGTGACACCTAGACCTGCCGCATTAAATATGAATGTCTTGTTAATAATACATTGACGCGGCTTTGAGCAATGTTTCCAGCTGTGCTGGAGTTGGCGTGGGGCGAGTGTGATTAACAGCCATGTCAATTTAGCCATTCTCTACATATAATTACACCACAGCTCGATTCTGATTGGTTGGAATGTGTTGATTTATTTTCCATACCAGCAGGTCTGACAGCAGTTCATATCCTAATGCCTAATTGTTTCCATTGTAAGTGCTCACATATATCTTTAAAAAAAATATTCCAAAGATTTGTTTATCTAACATTAGTTGAAGAAATCTGAAAAAACACAGCAAGCTCTTCAGGTTCTTCATTTTTTTGCTCATTTATTAAAGTTAGAAAAAAGAGAATCTGGTCAATCAAGGAACCCCAGTTTATTGCTGCTGTAACATAAGCAATAACAGGAACTAACATATATTGCAGACATTCCAGAGCATTAAATAATAATAATAATAATAATAAAAGCACCATGTTAGCACTGTCGCCTAGGGTCTCGCACCTCTACGGTCCAGGTTCGATTCCTGCCTCGGGTCTGTGTCTGTGGAGTTTGCATGTTCTCCCCATGCTTGGTGGGTGTTTTCTACAGGTACTCCGGTTTCCTCCCACATTCCAAAGACATGCATATTAGGTTAATTGATGTTCCCAAATTGACTGTACTGAGTGTGTGGTGTGTGCATATGTGCCCTGCGATGAATTGGCACCCTGTCCAGGGTATAACCCACCTTGTGCGTGAAGTTTCATGGAATGGGCTCCAGGCGTCCTGCGATTCTCTTGATTCTGTATAGGATAAGCAGTAGAGAAGTTGAATCAGTTTATTATTATTATTCTTTTAAATTACTATTAACATCATAATTTTTATATATAATTAAATTACCTTGATATTTAATTATCCAAATATAATTAGAATGATATTACTCCCCGTGACCCTGAATATAGGATAAAGCGGTATAGACGATGAGTGGGTGAGGGTGAGAGTGATATTACTCATTATGAGATTAACAAAAGAAAATGATTAAGCCAATTTTTCGCTTTTTAATGCCAGGATTGAAATGACAATTAAAATGAGTATTAGGCATATATAGAATGTTTTAAATATGTTTATTTATACAACTAAATATAATCTCAATTGTACATTTGTTCTATATTTAAGGTACTTAAATGTTTTTTTAAATATAAATGAATAGTTGTTTTATGGCTGCGGAGATGACATCTGAGTACTAACGTGAATATATAAGTAACTGATTTAAGTAAACTACGGGGGAAAGTGCTTATGATCTCACTCTCTGTCTGTCTCACTCTCTCTCTGCCATGCACACATACACACACCATTTATTCCTCTTGTCTTTTCTCCCCTCTTTCTTCATCTGTGACTACTCGGCAGACGCAGATCAAGCAGAACCCTCCATTCATAATTGATAACCGCTGTGGAATTGAAGAGCCGGGCTGTGTTCCAATACTGTTTTTAACACAACTTTCTTGACTTCCGCTCACAAACCCAAGGGGCTGCTGCAATACTTTATTAGCTGAAGGAAAGTTTGTTAGATGAGCCCTCTGAGACTCACGGGACTACGTCTAATTCAGGAACAAAACTAACCCAGAAGGCACTGCGTTCTGATGCAATTTGCATTCTCTTGTATTCAGTTTCAGGGTATTCCCTTGGTTTTTTTTAGGGTTGGTGTGTGGAAGGAAGGAGGAGTCGGTTTTCATGTAGCGGCTGTGGCTTATCTGCTCAAAATTATGCTGGAATTAAATTTTAATAAAACCATAATTGAGTGAAATATGAACAACAAACCCTAATTTCCACCAAGCTACCATTTATCTCCTGATGACATCACAAATATAGCCTAATATGGCTAGCTTCCCAACTCAAGCTAATAATGAGCTTAGCTAGCTCACCTCATGTTGCCTCACTGCACTACAAGGAAGCATGTTAGCTATGTGTGTTGATATACACCTACATATACACTATATAAAATAAAATAAAAATTGAATTGAATTGAATATACAATATTGAGTTGAATTTAATATACAGTAAGTAAACACTTAGCTTAGCTAACATAACCTACTACCACTTTACAATAAGGTACAGTTGCTGTCTACGTGGAGATATAGTAAGACAACGGCTTAGCCAACATTACTTACCTCAAGTTACTTAATCGTAGAAGGTATGTTAGCAATCTGCATGGAGATATAGTAAGGAAACTGTTAGCATGGCTAGCTAAACTTACCTCAATTATCTGGCATATCAAAGAGCTATGTGTTTGAATTTTTTTTTTGTCAATTACAAAACTATGTTGGCTCTTTGTTTGTTTTTTTAATATAAAGACGACTTAGCTGGCTAAATTTACCTCAAATTATTTATCCCAAATGAATGCTAACTATATTTGTGGAGATCTAATAAGGAGACAATTAGTTTAGCTAGCTAAATTTACTTCAGGTTACTTAAATGGCATTACAAAGAGATATGTGACCTATCTGTGTGAATGTTTAATAAAAAGGACCGCTGAGCTAACATAACTTACCTCAAGTTACTTAATCACAGGAAGTATGTTAGCTATCTGCATGGAGATATAGTAAGGAAACCGTTAGCTTAGATATCTAAACTTACAGTAAATGGCATTCCAAAGAGCTATGCTAGCTATCTGTGTTAAGTAATAAAAAGACAACAAATTTAAATTTTAAATTTACCTCAAGTAACTTAACCACCTGAATGTTAGCTATATTTGTGGAGAAATGATAATGTAAGACAGTTAGCTTGGCTAGCTAAATTTACCTCAAGTTACTTATCTGGCATCACAAAGATTTATAAGAGTTATAGAGTACAAATGTTAGCTATCTGTGTATTTTTTCAAATAAAAGACAGCTTAGCTAACATATCGTACCTCAAGTTAATAAATTACAGAGGGTATGTTACGTAGCAATCTGCATGGAGATATAGTAAAGAAACTGTTAGCTTCCTAGCTATACTTACTTAACTGGCATTATAAAGAGTTATGTTAGCTATCTGTTTAGATTTTTAATGAGAAGACAGTTTCGCTAGCTAGGTTAGCTCTTTGTTTATGGATATAATAAGGAGATAATTAGCTTAGCTAGCTAAATTTACCTCACATGAACATTAGCTTAGCTGGCAAAACGTACCTCAAGTTACTTAATCACAGGATGTACAAAAGGTATCTGCATCGCGATATAAAAAAGAAGCTGTTAGCTAACTAAAGTTACTTAATTGGCATTACAAAAAGCTATGTTAATGTAGCTGTGTGGGTTTTTAATAAAAAGAGATTACTTTTTTTTATTTTACTTAACTGCGGTTAAGTTATTTAACTACCTTAAGCTATACTGTAACTGTGGAGATACAAGGTGACATTTCACTTACCGTAGCTGGCTAAACTTACCTCAATTCACTTAACCACCTTACAAGGAAGAATGCCCGCTCGAGTAACCTGGCTTAAGAGGATGTATGTTAGCTGAATTTGTGTTGATATAGTGATGAAACTATTAGCTTAGCCGGCAAAACGTACCTCAAGTTACCTTACATGGATCCAACATATGCGGTGTTAAACGTATTGAAATCCACACCTGCTGCTGTTGGAGGTATACGTGTGTGTGTGTATTGCTTTGGCACAGCGGTAAGATTTGAGTCAGGTGGCTCGTGTCATACCCTAAAGCCTTGGTGCAGAAATCTTGTATTCCACAATATGGCAGTCCCCATGATCAGGACTAATAGATTACCTGTCAGGTGCAATGAAGACAAATGGAGGCAGCTGCATCCTTTCAAGGTTGATTCAGAGCCCAGGTTTTAAATGCGCAACAGGGTGAAGGGATTTTTTTTCCTCATACAGGTAATGCACAGGTAATGCGGTTTACGTTCTCATGAGAAATGACCTCAAATGTTGTTTGTGTGTGTGTGAGCGAGTGAAAGAGGAGAGGAGAGAGGGAAAAGAGAGAGAGGGACGCTTCCCTTCAGGATGATTTTATAATGAGATTAGCAATCGATCTCTTGTTGACCTCATGTGGCACGTTTATCAGTTTGTAATAACTTCCATGCAAACATCTAATGAGATCAAGACGCTGAAACAGAAGGAGTACGCACCGGATGCAAGGGTCAATTCGAACCAGAAGCCGTGATGCAAATGAAACTGCTTTTGGTTGTGAAATACTCATCCACATTATTTCAGTGGACTACTGCTAAAGGAACAATTCAGCTCCTTGTTGTAAATGTAAAAAAAAATTAAAACACTGCTATTTGTAGTTTTGCACAGAAGTGTATTTAAGAAGAGGAGGAATTTTATAACATTATATATGCACTCAGTTAGCATGGCACAAAATTGTCACATAATGGTTAAATGGGCAGTTTGTCGCTTTACAGTCCTCTGTTGTGCAGTAAAAACAACAACAACAACATTACAAGAGTTTATTTTTTTTGTTCACAACCAGCTTCAATGACTGTGATTAAACAACGAGAGGCATTCAAGTCAAACTGGGACTTTTGATTGTGCAGAATATCAGAACACAGTTATGAGAGTTAAAACTCCCTTGATTTCTCTATATAATCCCCTTCTACACTAATGCACTTATCACAGAGTTTCACTAACACTCGGACACCATCAAGATAGAAAGTTTCTCAGGAAGCCTGGGCCATGATCATTCTGTCTGCTTCACATCTGAAACACTCTTCCGCATATTGGGAATTTTCAAGGATCAGACATACAGTCTTCTTTCAAATTTTTTTTACGCCGTTCAAATGTTTTTCTGTGGCTAAGAGTCTCATCACCGTACTGTGATTGAATTGTTCGTAAACCATGGATTGTGTTTTGCTGTACGTTCACACTAGTAAGCAACAAGTTGCTTGCATCATTAGTTGTTTGTCTCCTTTGGGTCTGTCACAATTGTTACTGTAATGCGATGAAAAATCATAGTAGCTATACATACTGTAGCTTATGAATTGAACTGGTTAGATTTGCCTGTCTTGACTACATATACTGAGAGTCACCTCTGCTATGGTTTTTTCCTTTACTTTTTAGAAATGGAAATGCAGAAAGTAATTTATTAAGCTCACAGAAGAAAGTGCGAGTAAGGGGTGCTTGTGAAACTCTATACAATACATTTAACATGTTCATTCCTTCATCATTAGTCATTTACTCATCTCAACAAGACATAATATCAAACAAGATTTGTCTTTAGGACAAGAAAAGTGGTTTGTGCCCAACCAAAGGATCAAAATGCCTGTAAACCTCATGCTGGCATAAAACTCCAGCCCAGGCTTCATCCTGTAACTGCCAGTTTATCATTCAACTATTCATCTTGAAGCGTTTAAGGAAATCATATAACGAACGATTCCAGAATGTACCATCCTTCGAGATTAAACGAAGATGAATCTTTCAAAATGTGTGTATGTATGCGTTTAACGTCATATCCACGAAGTGATCCTTCTCTCATTCAGAACGACACCATATGCCGAGCCATGCAATATCCGTGCTCACTAAACGCTACGGTGTGCGCCCTTCGACCCCGGTCTTGACCGAGGCAGCTGTCTCACTGCTCTTATATCGCCGCAGTTTGCCCTCCAGCTGCCCTGCGTGGTGTTTTTTTGATGTTCGTCATGCTCAGCCGACATGTTTAATCCAAGACTGCTCTGTGACGTCTGACGTGCTTGTCAAATAGGATTTTGAGTGCAATATAAGCACCACACACTGCTTCTAAATGACATTTGGGACATCCGAGTGCATGAAAATCAAAAAAAAAAAAAAAAAGAGAGAGTAACTTTTTCTGTATCATTACACTGGTTCAGATTTCAGATTCATGCCATTTATAAACTTTTACTTAACTTAAATCCTATTTAGTCCACATACAAACTTCATCATATACGTTTATATTGTAATATTTGTAATATTTGTGCCTAATTTGGTGCTAATTTGTGGGTTGGTGTTCTCTGAGACATTTAACTGCTAAATACCAAAAACAAACCAGCTTCTTTTCTTACTCTTGCAATTTCTAAGTACTGTCGTAATGAGAAATCCAGACCCTGTACCCAAAGTCGCAGAATGCAATGCAGCTGTTTGACGCAGGTGTGCTACGGAAGAGATTCGGCGATCTACGAGATGGCGAGCACAAAGCCAAAGATGGTGGAGTTAACAAGAAAGCTTTTTGTGCACAGTTTACAGGATTCGAGCACCATCACATCATTGTGTTTATGTAGAGATGAAGTGAGGGATAAATCCTACTGGTACTTCTAACAGCGTGGAAATCCTGTTGTGGGTAATGTAGGAAGTGGTTAACCAAAGTGAAAATAAACCAATATATAAACCACCCTCACTCTCTCCCACTCATTCTCTATACTGCTTTTTCTGTACAGGGTTAAGGGTGGCTTGGAGCCTGTCCCAGAGCACTTTGGGCATTAGGCAGGCCTGGATCCTATCCCAGGGCTTTTGGGCCACTAGGTTTGGTACACCGTGGACGGGGTGCCAATTCATCGCAGTTTACACAAGCACACTCACACAATATGGGCAATTTGGAAAGCCAATTAGCTTGACTTGCATGTCCTTGGACTATTGGAGGAGGAGGAGTATCTAAAACCCAACAAGCACTTGAACATGCAAACTCCTTGAGCATAGACAGAAGGATGTAAGCAAACCTTTGACCCTAGAGGTGCAAGTTCAATTCCCACCCGATGCCCAAACCCCAATCACTGGATGCGTTGCTTGTCTCAAGCCTGGATAAAATGGGAGGATTACGTCAGGAAGGGCACGTGGCATAAAACCTGTGCTAACCTCCGCTGTGGCGACCCCTCGACAGGAGTAGCCGAAAGTCTAACAACAAAACAACCAAATAAATCGTGAGCTTTGCGGTTGATTATAACGATCAATATGCCCGTCGTTCACGGTAGATTTTTCCCTTATGGAAATTTCATTTTGGCACTTCAGTCTTATTTAGAAAAATAAACTAATCTCGTCTGCATCTTGGTTATGTCTGTTAACTATTGGCGTTAAGACATTTCCAAATTCATACAGACTAGCCAGCAAGCAAGCAAGCCCTGGAACACAACAGATGTTGCTCTTTGTTTGGCTGCTCACATTAAGGGGTTGTTTATGATCTGCACATTTGATTTTGCACCGGATGCCCTTCCAGATGTGACTCAGACATTTTTAACCCAGGCTTAGAACCAGCACTAAGGGTGATCTGCAACCCTAGGGGCGGAGTTTGGGGCCTTCCACATGGCATGCGAGATCCATACCACAGAACCACTAATGCCCCCACAGCAGCATAATAAATATGACATGTAGTAAGTAATATTATGAGAGGTGTTCAAGTCAAAGCACGACTTTTGACTATTTAAGAGAACACAGTAAAAACTTCTTTTATTTCTCTATATAATTCTCAGCTACACTAATGCACTTTTCCCTGTGATTCACTTGTGCTTGGATACCATCATGGTAGAACGTTCTTTCAGTATACTAGAGCCATGATCGGACTGCCGGCTTCACGTCTGAAGTCTGGCCTCGCAGAAACCAGCACTTTAATGGGCCAAAGATATGAAAATGGCTTGGAGCGATGTCAGGACTGTACAGGGGATGTGGCAAAAACTCCCAGCCTAGATCGTGTAATGTGCTAAAAGTTATCTGTTCACAAGAATGACTGCATTGGGCTCTTGGCCAGGATTGTCATCCATGGACATACGGCCTTCTTTAAAACGTTGGCACCATTCGAATGTTTTACCGCAGCTAAGAGTCTCATCACTGTACTGTGTTTAAAGCCTCCTGTAAATGTCAATCGCTTTTACGCCTTCATTCACCAGAAATTCCACCACAAATCCTGGTTTGACTTGAACGCCCCTCGTATTTAACACAGAGCTGCATTCGCATAACAGCTAGATCAGATCAAAAAGGTTATTGAATCCAAAAATTTTAGTGTTTATGTTTAGATTTCAAAACATCCTTTGGACAAATGGTATTCCGGATCAGTGTCTCTAAAGGTCTACTGCAATTCCTACAAGTTGATAAAGTGCAGGGCTCTAAAGACGGCGATGCAAGAAAACAGAGAGTCAGAGAGGTGAGGTAAAAATCCGAAATGTAACGCAGCTGGAGCGTTCGTCAAGCGTTTATTAACAGCAGGGACACAAGGGATCATAAATATTTACCTTCTCTGGCGCAATAAGGAGCTGAGGGGATATCATTACCGAGCCGTCACTCAACATCAGGTCGGTGTGTCTGGCAGAATTATGAGGGGGGTTATGATGAATAATGTCATGACTCTTTTTAACTCAGGCACATTAACAGGCCCCGAGTGTGTGTGTGTGTGTGTGTGTGTGTGTGTGTGTGTATATATATATATATATATATATATATATATATATATATA
>JAQMYG010000001.1:34377156-34396948 GCA_030014215.1 Clariallabes teugelsi
ATGTGTGTGTGTTTGAGGTGTGCATGTGTGTGTTTGTAAGAGAGCATATGTGTTGGCGTTTGTATGCGTGTGCTGTGTGAGAGTGGTGTGCATGTGTGTGTCCATCCCTCTTGCTGTCTGAGGTCTGCTGCTCCTGGCACGAGAAGGTAACTACCACCGCTCCGGCATCTGTTCCACCGAGCGCCACACACACCTCAACCCCGGGCCAGACGGACCACCGTGAGCTACCGTCCTGAATGGAAATAAAATAAAATCGTACATCTTTTCATTTCACTTGACCATCTGGAGACATAATGGCGCAAACGGAGTGAATTTTGTCTCGTTCATGTCGTCAACAGGCCACAACACTTTGTCCAATACTGAGCAGTGTTTCTTTAATCTGGTATCAAAATAAGATGTAATGTTTTCCTCAGGAATTCATCGATATGATTTTTCATCAATGGTGCGTTCTAATGACTGAAAGGACTGTTAACTCTTTTTGATAAATAACGTTATGAAAAGTGCTCTTGGTGACAGACCAGGACTTGAGGATGAATGGCTTGCCATATATAATGCTAACTCACATCACCTGCATTAGCATTTTTGCAGAAATTGTTCTATAGTCATCTTTACTGATTTAAGGCGTCCTACAGAAAACCACTCCAATGCAACAACATACGCTAATGGCACCATAAATCACCTGTGATGCTTAGGCTCTACCTCTGCGCCATGTATCAGATGATAATGTAGCTAATGATATGGCTAAAGCTGGAGCATACAGTATGTGTAAACTATAAAAATCTGTTTAACAGATTTAACTTAACAGATTATTTTTTAAATCATGTATCATAGCAGCAACATTTCATTAAATACATATTGGGTGGTAAAAGAAATTTTCCGAAGAATTAATTCCAAATGTCAGATCACTTGTGTCCTCACTACAGCACATGGCACTGAATTAACCAGACAGGGGGAAAAAATCCATAACAAATGGAATAAATGAATAAATAAATATGCTAGACAACATCACATAATTACTTTCTACTCGTTGTAAGCGACATGAAAATAGCTAGCTTTTATTGTACCTATGTAAAAGTTAACTACCTACTCCATTACACATGCAATAAAAAATGTCTAGTATAGATTCAAGTTAATTTGCTTGGTAGTCTACGTAAAATTAACTAGCTACTCAGCGACATAAAAATAGTTAGTCTGCATAAACATTAGCTAGCGGTTCAGCTCGGCAAGCAAAACTAACCTTCTGCAGATTACTTAGGCTGCTTAAAGATAAACTAACTAGTCATCTATATACAGTAAAAGTAGCTAGTCTGTATAAACATTAGCTAGCTGGTTGACTATGCATAACTAACCTTTTGGCCATATAAAATAAGCTGCTTAAAAGTTAAGTAGTTGTCAGCTGAAGAAGAAAAAAAAAAAAGTAAGTAGCATAAAATCAAATCAACTGGTCAGCTACATAAAATTAGCTACTCTGCAAAAAAGTGTGCTAGCTTGTCAATTATGACTAACAATGATTGCCTGTGTAAAATTAGCTCGTCTGCTTAAAGGTTAACTCGCTGGTCAGATATAAAAAGTAACTAGTTTGCAGAAAAATTTGCTAGCTGGCCAACCATCAGTTACCCTTTTGACTGTGCAAAAGTAGCTAGCTGGTCAACATGTTGGCTATATAACATTAGCTTATTTGTTTACTGTAGCTAGTCTTGTGTAAAAGTAGCTAGTCTGCATGGTAGTTAAATACCTAGTCAGCTATATAAAAGGAGCTAGTCTGGTGTGCATGACTAGCTTTCTGGCTGTATAAAAAAAACATCACACTGCATAAGAGCTAACATAAACGTAACCAGCCTACATGATGAAAGTTAGCCAGCTGGACAGCTCACTCACTCTCACTCATCTTCTACACCGCTTTATCCTGTATTCAGGGTCGCAGGGACCTGGAGCCTATGCCAGGAGGCTTAGGCCACGAATCAGGGTACACCCTGGACAGGGTGCCAATCCATCGCAGGACACACACATACACACACTCACACACTCATTCACACACTACAGGCAATTTGGGAGGAAACCGGAGTCCCAGGAGGAAACCCACCAAGCACGGGGAGAACATGCATACAGAGACGGGAATCGAACCCAGACCCTGGAGGTGCATGGCAACAGTGCTAACCAGTCTGCATAAAATTTGCTGTCCTGTCAGCAAGACAAAAGTTTTGTTGCTACAGTACATAAAATTAGCTAGTCTGAGTAAAACTAGCTAGCAAGCGACCTAGCTAAAACTAAGATTCATGTCACCATGTGACATAAAAATCCAAGCGTCCTCCTCTTCCTCACCTGTACAGATTGAAGTGCGGACGATTGCGGCTTCTTCTTCTTCTATCCTTCGCTCTCGGGGTCGTCTGCATGCTGCACCACGGGCGGCTCCACCAGTTTCCCATACGACAGCGCCATCATAATCTGACCGATAACAACACACACCGTCCATGTTTGAATCATGCTGTACAGTGGTTACGGTAGATAGTATGGAGATGGTTATGCTCACACATTCAAAACGTTGGCTTACGCTGAGGACGTTCTCAGATTCCTTATGCTAGCTTATTATTCCAATAAGTCTTAAACTTAGAAATCATATTTCTACGCTACATGAGGGCACCTCTGACCTTGGATGAGTTTTTTTTTTTCAGAAATCTACCCGAGCTTGCACTCACCATGATGAGTGTGAGGAGGAACAGCATCATTCCCAGCATCACATACAAATTTCCGGTTAAACCGCCAGCCCAGAGCGGCCCCAGGATGGTGGCAAGACCTCCAACAGACCGCCGTACACCTTGACTGAAGCCTACAGGTCAGAAATATAAATACACACACACACACACAACATTACAAGACACCTGGCAACAAGAGCTTGTGAGATTTCATACATTTGGTTTAATTTGATTCTCACACTCACCTTGCGTCTTCTCTGCAGTGACTTTGGAGAAGAGGGACACCTGGGACACGGCGATGAAGGGAAGCCCCAGCAGCTGCAGGAACACCCCAATAATGAACTCGGTCAGCTCCAGAGCAAAGCCACCTGATCACACACACATATGATAAGACAGTACAAGATAAAGGAAACTCTCCCGTATACAGAGTGTTAGTGGAAAATCTTTTTTTTTATAAGTTTTAAAAGAGGCACACTTTGATTTTTTTGTTTATTGGTCATGGAACACTTTTTTGTGATCCAGGCAAACATCTGTGTCTTTTTAATTATCCTACATTGGTTATATTTCTCGCTGCGCACACAGCAGGCAGTCATAAATAATTAAAAACCGTATTGAGGAATTGTACATCTTCAATATGACAGGCTTCGAAATTCTTCTGCGCCCTAATGTAAGATATTCAAAATGAAATTTTCCTTTCATGAAAAAATAAAAAACCCACAACACCTTGATATTTGCAAAGGGAAGTAAAGAGCATCGCTCTACACGCTCCACCTGGCATCAAACAGAGCCAGCATATTGTGGCTGTCCGCACGCAGGTGTGTGCCAGTCTGTCCGGGCATGTGGCCAACAGAGCTCATGCATTTTATAACACACTCACTCACACGCGTGCTTACCTTTGGGGTCGGCGAGGAAGACGAGGCACCAGATGCAGGCCACGCAGCTCACGAGCAGGCCGGCGACGAGTAGCACGCGCTCCTCTAGGACGCGGCTCAGCCAGCGCACGAGGAAGAACCCGCTGATCACCTCGATACCGCACAGGCCGTACATCATGCTGTTGCCAAGCTCACCGAACCCAAAGTACTTCTGCGTCAAAGGTGTCACCATGGTCTGGAAAAGGCGCCATTATTACCAAGGGCAGACTTTTTTTTTTTTTCAAAATCAGTGGTTGTTTCCATGGAGATGGTGAGATGTGAGATCTCTTAGTGTAGTAAGTTTGAGACTTCATCACAGCAATAAATTAAACGTGATTAAAAATCTATTTTTATTTGATTATTTTCCTACAACCGCACATGGCGAAGTTTTTTTTTTCCTCCTAAGTGGTGTCCAGTTCTTGTTAAGGCGTGGCCCATCAGAGACAGCTACCAACCAGAGAGGGCGGCGTTTAGCGCCGGCTTCCCCCGATGCACACGAAGCCGTCAAACTGCTGCTTGTGCATCATCATTAGACGGAGCGGCATTAAACACCCAGAGGAAAGCGCTATCCGCCCAGTCCACATGCGCAAACTGAAAGGCGCCCTTGATTGATGCAGTAGTGCAGGTGTGCCACCCCTCCCTCTCTCTAGGCTCCATATTAAGGATGACTGTAGCATCATCCGGGAATCGAACTCGCGATCTCCTGATGATACGTTGAACGTGTTTTAATTTTTGGATAAAAACTTTTGTTATATAAACCCTTGCACTCTTCGATCCCGTGCAAGCTTTCTTTAGTCTTCTGATAAAACGAAAAATGAAGATGAAGAAGTCAGAAAACTTAAAGTGCTGACACTGTAGACTCCTTCTGTAAAATTATAACTGAAATTCTCCTTACAGGAAAAAATGTCCACATCAACAACTAAAACATCATGGAGCTGCAATACTAGTTTCTAGTTTCGGTGTAAGCTGTTGCCATAGAAACAATAACATTATAAGGAGCGTATTGTGATGTACCTTTACAAAAAATGTAAATATGATTGAAGAATTTCAAATCCGTATGAACCCCCCCCCCCCCCCCTCCCTCCAACTCAACCCAACCGTAATAGTTTACTGAATGACGGCCCGAGTGAAGCGTCTCTGAGAAAGAACACACCTCGAGTGCGGTCTGATTAAAAAGCGTGATGAACTGTGCGGTCAGGAGAACCACCACCTCCTCCCTGAGGAACTCTAGACAAAAGAAAAGAGAGATAGAGAGAGAGAGAGAGAGATGCATAAGAGAAAGAGACAAAGCTCTGGCATGGATCAATACAAGCTCTATCGCAATATCTCACAAAACACACAAACGTGAAAAAGGTGCACAAGTCAATAAAGACTTTCCAGGGTCTGAGATGATCTCCTGCAGTCACAGCAGGACGAGTCGATGATGAGTGATCCCGCCCACCCACATACACAGACACACACACACACACACACACACACACACAATGGTGGAGGGTCTATCTACAGTATAATCCACAGCTCCCTTCACTACGGGGGGGTGATGAGAGGAGAGACCGAGAGACGCCGAGCAAACAGTTTGGGGTTCGGGTGCAAAGACAATTCAGGAAAGATTCTGGAATGTTCTGAGAACCCCGCCCCCTAACATTTATAGGTGTTCCTACAGCATTGCTACAACATATTTATTTGTACTGATATAACCGGGAAAAAAAAGGCAAAAAAAAAAACAAATATATCTATATATATATATATATATATATTAATTAATTACAGTACCCTAGTGCCCTGTAGTGGAGAGGACTCTACATCAGATCCTAAATCAGATCACTGAAACCCTTTCAGAAGAGTCATCAAGGTATGACAAGTATCCTTTGTTTTTGTTTATTTCTTCATAACGTAAACTTAATTTAAACAAAAAAACTTTGCGAAACTGTGTGAAATCCTGCCTTCTGCATTATGATTGGTTAGAAGAATTCTGTCTCATCTTTGATTCGTTAGAAACCTAGAGCTTGAAATTGTTACATTTTCAGCTGGAACATATCAAAAACTAAAGTTTTGCATGATCTCGCAATGAAGTTATTGTTTATTTTTCCTCTCCAAATTATTTCTTAAATTTTTTTGTCAGTGTTTTCTTTTTTCTGTTCCTTTTACTCGCTCAGTACTTTAAGTCCTTAAACTAGAAAAAACTTGAAAATGTTCACTTTCTTTGCCTCTTAATTGAAATTCACATCAAAATCTAATTAACAACAGTCAAATAAATCAAATTATAGCAAACATTTAAAAGCTTGTCTTAATGTAAGAATATGCGTCTTCAGCCGTCTTTATCTTTTTTATAATGTTTATATTATTCTTTAATTGTATATGTCAGGGTACTCTGCTATTTTAATATGGCCAAAACATAGTCGACTGAGGTGATGCAATTGGAGCGTAAAAGGCCTGCAATTTTCTAATTTGGAGCTCGCCACTTAAGACATCGTTGCCCCCACGTTGTGGCTAATTGGATGGCTCCAGTTGGATTCTGGATGTTTTGAGAACGTCCTTATGAAACACACAAAGTGTGTTAGCGGTAGCATCATGCTGAGAATAACCCTTGTGCCAGGAACATTGCATCAGAATAGCTATTATATCAAGACTCAGTCCTAAAGAGAAACCTGGAATTGTTTTTTTTTTCCCATCGGAGCTGCCGAGAAGATCTGTATACAGTATATTAACGGACCCCTTTATAGTCCATTAGATTCACTAACTGTATATAAATGAATTTTTAAAAAGATTATGAAATCATTATATGTTCACAGCCCTGACAGGCAACAAAGCTGAAGCGAACATCAAACGCACCTTGGCTGGCACTGAACTTCTCAAAGGGGTCATCCAGGGAGCGAGGGCTATCTGAGGCAGGTGTTGCTCCGGGCTCGTCTGGCTCGAGTTCGCCTGAAAGCTGCGTCTCAGTCTGTTCAGATAGCAGCATGATAGTGGAGGATTCTGACCCCGCTGTATCGTCCTCACCCCGTGAGCACACTTCCTCCCTAACACAGCGGAGCGCAGTGTACATCTCAGGCACGGAGTCCAGAGGAGGGACGTCCCAGTACAGCGAAACCACGGCTACCTGGAGCACCAGCCACATGGCACACATGAAGAGCTGGAGCATGCACAGGGGAAAGAGTTGACCTGTATCAGTATTACCTCATTATTATTATTATTATTCCTTTTATTAAACATCTGGATTGAATTGTTCCAAATGCAATATGAGCTGTAATTTTGCCAACATATGCAGGAAGGGGAAATTTGTCATATAATAAACGATTGTATTTTACGATTTAAGTATAAAACATGACAGACTGGTGTGATGGACCATAACTACTTCAACATGAATATTTAAAGGTCCCATATTTTACTATTTCTTGAACGAGTTCCATGCTCTAGCTGAAATACTGCTCGGATAATAAATTCTTTCATAGCTTATACTCCCTTTATCCCGATGTAAAAGAGCTACTGCTGAGCCACAACACACAGCAAAGCTGAGCAACAATTTCGGGGGAGGGGTATCTTCTTATATGAGGTCATTAGGGGGGTAAGTCGAATTTTCCTGTTTTAACCCCCTCCCAAAAAAAAAAAATGAGGAAAAAAATGACTTTGTTTGTATATGCAGACTGGAGACCTACCTACTCACTCAACATCTATACCGCTTTATCATGTATTCAGGGTCACGGGGGGCCTAGAGCCTGTACAGTTAGACTTACTATACGGCACGAGCCAATTTTTACACACTACAGGCAATTTGGGGACACCAATTAGTCTAATTTGCCGGTCTTTGGACTGTGGGAGGAAACCAGAGTACACGGGGGAAACCCACCATGCACAAGGAGAACATGCAAACTCCATGCACACAGAGATGGGAATCAAATCTGGCCGGGAATCGAACCCGGACCCTAGAGGTGCAAGGCGACAGTGCTAACCAGTACACCACCGGGCTGCCTGGAGATTTAGCTAAAAATCTAAAAATGACAACAACAAAAAATAATAATACTGCATATAATAATACTGCTTGTTTAGGAGATCTTACCCCAGGGGCAGTGTACTTGTTCACGATGAACGGCCCCAGGCGGAAATCACACAAACGCAGGAAAATGTTAAAAGCAGGCCCTAAAAACAATAAGGTACATCGTTATGGGAGAACCGGCACAATCAGACCTGCCCTTTCTATCGCTTTCTATCTCCTCTACTCTAGGGTGGGAAGATAGTTTTCCAGAAATACGATTCGTTCTTTCATTTCATCAAGACGCCCTTCTGAACCCATGTATTAATGACCCTTGCTGAAAATTCAATGGATGTTCTAAAATAAGTGCTTCTAAAATTAAAAACGTTGAACCTATATGCTGGCGGTTGTGCCAAATCCTCCATGTTTTTTAAACAACATACTGTATTTAAGGATGCTGACGATAAGGAAGTCCTAACGCTGTCTGCACTCATCTACTCTGTGTGCAGCTTTATTTTGTGGTTCCAATTCATTTCCGTCCGCTTCTGTCTGAGGAACGCGTATAAGGTTTTAAATGACAATCAGTTTCCAGTAATGTAGTCTGACTCTAAAGGATCATATCATATCAGACTGACCGATCAGAAGTCCGGCTTGGCGCGATGCCATCACAGCTGCAAACACCCCAGCTCGTTCTTCGGGGACGGTCGTCCTCGTCAGGAAGCCAAACAGGGACGAACCTGCGCCAGCGCCGACTCCTGAGATCATTTCGGATAGGAGTCGTGTTGCAAAGTGTAAGTTTTTAAAAAATGATCAACAAGACGAATGTGTGAGAAGTAATTAATAAGTGTTACCAACTTTTGTGTTTTGAAATCAGTGTGTCTAAACTCTCTCACCTGCAACAAATCGACTGGACAGGAGAAGCCACTTTGAGTAGCCAATGAAGTACATGAAGTTTCCTTCGTGAAGAAATAGTGAACAATATGAGCTACGCAAGGAATAAACCCATTTCGGTTATAGCAAAATCATCAACTACAGGGTGGTGCGGTGCAGGATGTTCTGAAGCTGGTCAATGATTAGGTTTTACTTATTAAAGTAATGAATAATGGACTGTATGGGGGGATGTGGCAATAACTCCCAGCTGAGTTCCTGTAGCGTGCAGGTTATGTTGCTTAATGATGCATCCAGTTCCCACAGACAGCTGTGTCTCTTTCTGTAGGTTGGAGCCATTGATTTACAAGGATCAGGCGTTCCACTCGCTGAATGTCCACGAGAACGACTGCAGTGGGCTCTGAGCCACCTCAGCCGGGATCGTCACTCACGGTCGTACGGCCTGCTTTACAACATATCCACCGTTCAAATGTTTCACGCCGGCTAAGAGTCTCACCGTATTGAGCTTGAAGTCTTCTGTAAATGTCAATCACTTTTACACAGAAATTTCAACAAGTCCCGGTTTGACTTGAACGCCAATAGAGAGAATTACTTTTATCTTTTGTCTCTTGGTATAAAAATACGACTTATCATTTTTTTTTAATGATAGCTTGTAAAATACGGAATGCCGTTAACAAGCTCTTGCATTGGAGACTCCTTCCTAAAACATCACTATGTGAGCAGCGCATTCGTTTCCTACTTCGTGTGGTGCATCCGCCAAACTGGTCCCTGCTACTCTAGTGTAATGCAGAAAGTGCGGCCAACACTAAACTAAACACTCCAGGATGTGTGAAATAATCAAGCTTAACAGTAACTCAGGTTTATTGCAACAAACTGTTGTTAATTATTTTCCTATAACCGCACACCCCAATGATGTGTTATTCCTGATCTATTACATGTTACTATGGAACTTTTTCGCACTGTCGTTCAACACTCACCTACAATCTCAAAGAGGTTCGAGAAAAGGATGATGGTCTTTGTCGTGCGGGTTCTATCAGACCAGCGCCCGAATAACGGCCCCGTCACCAGTCCGCTGAAACTGAACGCGGACAGGCCGAGTCCCAGGAAATACGGCGGGGCATCGAGGATCTGCAGATACCTCCATATAGTGGGGAGGATGACCGCTTAGAGAGAGAGAGAGAGAGAGAGAGAGATCATACTGTAGGTCAGGTTAAAGAAGTCATTCAACTGTATACTGAAGCAGAAGTTTGCGCTCCTCATTTACTCTCAACAGTATTGTAATGAGAACTCGGGACTCGTTGGGAATCGATACAATCCCGACTACACCTTTTTGGTGATTTTGGGATTGGCAGGTTTACAGGCCACACCCCCTTCCATTTATGCATCATTCATTGGAAATGAAAGTTTTATAGGCCACACCCCTTTTTCCTGGAACTGATGCTGGACGTTATTCGCAGTAGTGATATTATAAACTCAGATCAATTTAAAACATTTTTTATGATAGTGTTGTAAAAAAGTAACACATTTATTTTAGCATAATTAAGAAGAATTTATTATAAGAGTCTCATATACGCCTGGGTTTTTTGGTTGCCAAATTCTTTTACACATTTTTTTCTTTTTTTTGTTTTCAGTAGTGCTTTTTTGGCACCTAGAGAGATGGTAACACACACAAACACACAAACACACACACACAATTTGTATTCAGTCTTCAAACTATTCGTTCTAACCTCTAAATCCCCGGACACAGACACTCACCATACTCAACACCACTCAGGAAAAACAGCAGTCCAATTGTGACCATAGAAAGTTTCCTCTTTCGTCTGTAATCCATCAGCGTGCCTCCCTACAACGATAGTTTTTTCACCCAAGCGCCATCATCGAGGAATAAAGGGGAGACGTGCTGCTCTCACTTAAGGCTTTCTCTCCGGCATGAAAGCCGTCTCAATGCATCTCTCGCTCACCCGCTGCTGATTTTTCAATCATGGTTACACACAAGAGGGGAAAAAAACACAACCAGATTTTTTTTTTTTATTAAATAAACAAAACCACTCTTGTTCAGGAGAGGGGTTTCTGTCTCGGCGAGCCTGATCGCGTCTTGCGTAAGGTCAAAGCCTCTGAAATAGTACACTGACCAGCAGTGGGACGAGGCCATGTATTATTAATCGTGTTAAAATAAAGATGAGTTGCAATTTGATTCCTCTTTTTTTTTTTTTTTTTTTAAAAGGGCTTTTAAATTTAAGGAAATACTGTATGAACAGCATATTAGTTTCCAAATGAGCCTTGCTGGGGCTGGCGTGTTAGCTGATAGCATTGCATTTGGTCCTAGTCAAATATGGATACTTTCTACAAGGTTAAAAGACTAAAAAAATTTTGGAGTTATTCTTCAGTAAGATTAAAGTGTTTTAGAATAGAATATTCAGTTATTTGTCGCATGTACTTTACAACACGGTGAAATAATTTTTCGCATATCCCAATTAGGAAACTGGGGACGGAGCGTACAGCACCCCCTAGAGCAGATAGGGTTAAGGGCAACTTGGTGATTGCTGGGGCTCGAACCCCCGACCTTCCGATCAGTAACCCACAGCCTTAAGCGACTGAGCCACCACTGCCCTTACAAAGTGTCACAATTTTTATAATTAAGACTTTCCTCTGCTTTTCTTCTTCTTTTTTTTTTTTTTTATAAAATGCTTTCCCTTTTTTTTTTACTGGATGTCAAGATGTGTTGTTCATCCAAAACAAAAACTTATTGTCCTCTAAAAAAAAAAGTGAACAGTGGAGAAACTATAAATAATTTCGAAAGGCAGCATCTTCCTGGATAATATCCCGTATCCTCAGGCCTTCACTCTCAACATTGTGAATAGCGGGTTTGTTGATTGACTCGCGCGCTGCCAGGCCCTTTAGCCGCGGGAGCTCAAGCCGCACAGGTGTGCCGCATTGTATTTTTCCACGTTTCCGCGTTTTTAACATCAGCGTTTCGTGAATAATGAATGTTATTTTGATATTCGGGGGCCGTGTTCATTATTCACGCATGGACGTGTTAATAAAGTGCAGTCGAACAAGTGTGAACACCGTATGAGGTCCGTGCTCTAGTCAGAAGCCTTTAATGAGAAACCGCGACGTGAGCCGCGCTGCCGCGTGAAGAAAGGAGGATGCATATTTTGGGGTAAGACGATTGATGTTTTGGTTTTTTTTCAATCTAAGATTCTCCATAGGACAGGATGGGTTGTGCTGTACAGCATAAAAGCCTGATGCGATATTGACAGCACACATTGCAGATGATATAGCGGCTATAAATATAATGCTTCCAGTATTTTTTAATAGTGTTGAGTCCACTGGATTATTGTATTTGTACTGTACTATTTATAATATACAGTATTTTACAAAAGCCACTCGTCATTAATTCATATGTTGCTTCTAAGTCTCCAGACTTTCTTGTATTTTTAATGTAGTGTTGAGGAAAATTTCTCCAGACGTCCTGAAGGACTTTGTAGGCTCCCATTTTTTTCTATGAACCTATGAATCATTTAATGATTAAAAAGCATCTAACTTAAGGCATGACAGACGATCAGGCCGGTGATTAGTATACTGCTGATGCTGAATGCCGAGGGGTTGGAATGAGAGACAAGAGGGGAAATGAGGTCACTGCTGACTGAGGTTGTGCCATAAACAACCAATTTTTTTATTATTATTTATTTTTAGGAATTTTTCCAGATTTTTCTCCAGAATTTAGTGGTATCCAATTCCTCCCCGTCACTAGGGGGCTCCACATTAAGCTACTACCACTCAATCGGGAGGGCCGAAGACTATCACGTGTTTCCTCCAAACCACGTGACGCCAACCGAACGCATCTTTTTGAACTGCTCCCTCACGCACCGTTTGGGGGCGGCGTAACACACTCGGAGGACAGTGCTATCCGCTCCTTGCGCTTGCGTGAGCTGTAGAGCCGTGATTAATGTGGGAGCACTAAGTGCCTCCCATCCCATCCCAGGCCCTCAGCTGCAAGAGGCTACAGCGTCATCTGGGAATCGAACCAGCGATCTCCGGATGATAGGGCGAGCACTTTACCATTGCGCCACTCGGAGGCCAAACAACCAATTTTTCAATTTTATCTTCAGGCACTTTGCAGCTTGAAGCACTTTGAAGTTCCCAGTTTGTGAAAGTTTTTTAAGTTTTTAATAATAAAACCAGTCACAGGAGGGGGCAGGATGATGCAAAACTCACGGGACAGCCTCAAAGAAGCAGCATCTTAAACAAAACCTTGTAAACACAGATCACCAGGACTGATAATGTAATCAGACCACGGTAATCATCTTTAATTGCAGCTTTATCATTCAAGGATCCTGATTGTATAATCTGACATGATGAACATGTTATCCCTCAGTCTGTTTGTAGAAACCGTCCAAGAAACCGCAGCAGTCTGATACTGGCTAACGTCCGTTAACGAGAACAGGGTACTTGGAAATCATTCAGGAGAAACATTGATTTTTTTAAAAAGAAAAAAAGGAAAGAGAAAAAAAATAATAACTGAGGATGTGTAGAGTTTTTGATAAATAATGTAGCTGGTGATCGCGGACTCAGACTCGTAGGCCTGTACTGTACGCGTACACATCCAGCTGAAATAATGGTCCCGTTGGACATAATTATTATGTTGCCTGGCGGTGTTGGTTCCTATAGAAACCCCTGCCTGGGGCATTAGATCTCAAAAGGCAGGCCTGGTTGATTTTTTTTTTTTTAACTCTGGCTGTAAGATGCCCGTCCCCAAAGTGCCCTCCGCGGCACCGCACAGAAGCGTGTGCACCGAACAAGGCCAGGAACCGTGTGAATCCGAATCAAAATTAGGCATGCTTCTGAGTCCGTCCCCTCGAGGTTCCTTCAGCATTCCTGTTCACATCAACCTCCGGAGACGGCGCACGAGGTGAGGGCCTGATTTTGGCAGGAAACTAGCAATCCATATTTTATTTATTTATTTATTTATTTGGATTCGATCCAGGGGAAATAGATAAAGTCCTAGCAAGAGTTATAGACTCGGGGCTATGATGATATGAGCCATATGGATCATTAATGAGATATATTAAGAACCAATCGGTGGACCTTTGGGTAAAGATGTAAGCTAGATTGCAAGATGTGCTACAGAGAGAAGTGGAATATGATAGTACAGTCATGGTGAAGCTGTTGGGGAGCTGTATACCAATAACTAGCATTATTAATTTTTTCCATTTATGATCAACTGCCTATTGAATCTGTGAAAATCCAAATGACTAGAAGTCAATTTTACTGTGTTTGATCAACGAGGTTCTACCTGAGTGGGTTAAATCGGGGGTATTAATAGCTACAGTATGAGTGCTATAAATGATCGCTCTGAGTCACCACTGTAAACCTCAATACCTTAGAAATAAAAAAGAAAAAGAAAAGAGTTTAGGATATGGCTCCACTTAACATACTCTGGGTTACTGATTAGAAGGTTGGCGGTTCAAACCCCAGCTCCACCAGGCTGCCACTGTGGGCCCCTGAGCAAGGCCCTCAACCCTGTGTGCTCCTCGGGCGCTGTATTTTGGCTCACCCTACGCTCTGACCCCCAGCCCCCAATACTGGGATACGAAAAGAAAGGATTCCATTCAACAGTAATATACAGTATACTGTATGTGACAATTAAAGGCTTAACTTAGTCTTACTGTAACAACATAAACACAAATCAGTGCTTTGTGGATCTGTGTAGTTTCTTTCACGCTTTCTTCATATCTCTGACTGTGAGGAGTTTAAGAGGCCATGATTTCCAAGTCTATTGGTTTCAGAATGCTCCAAAAACTAGCATGTAATACATAGCAATTCAAATTTTACCACTGCTGTTTTTTTAATTTTTATTATTATTATTGCATGTTCTCCCTGTTCTTGGTGGGTTTCCTCCGGGTACTCCGGTTTCCTCCTACAGTCCAAAGATATGCAGGTTAGGCTAATTGACGTTCCCAAATTACCCATAGTGTGTGAGTGAGTGTATGTGTGTCTGCCTGTGATGGATTGGCACCTTGTCCAGGGTGTACCCTGCCTCGTGCCCTAAGTCTCCTGGGATAGGCTCCAGGTTCCCACGACCTTGAATACAGGATAAAGCGGTATTGAATGTTTAAAAAAAAACATGATGTTCTCTTAAAATACTTCTCTCTTTCATTCCTTCATCTCAATCGTGCAACACTGTGCTCTTGCAGAGAGATCCTTCAGCACCCAAACACATTGCCTGAGTCACAGTCGAGAAGACACTATGGTGGTGCTGGTGCTGGTGGTGCTGAGAAGGCCAAAGCACAGATTCCTTTCTCCAGCGTTGGTGAGGAGAGAGCAGTGCTCCTGGGCTACACCATGATGGCCTTCTCCATCCTCATGTACTTTGTGGTGGGGATCGTTGTGGTAAAGCCGTGTATCCACAGGTAACGGAGGACAAGCAAGTTACCGATTGGCGTGTCAGTGGAAATGTTCTGGGGAATGTTCTTGGAAATGTTGCACTTCTATTGGGTTAAAAAATATTGTTGGATATTTTATGAAAATCAATATGAAATGTTCATTAACTTCAATGTAATATTTATTATAGAAATGTATTTTTTTATTCTGAATTTGTTTTATTGAAAAATGTTTTAACATGAGGGCTGAAGACTCTCACGTGGTTTCTCCGAATATAGTAGCCTTGATGGAGGAAATGCACCAGTGACGGGTGGGAATTGGATACGACTAAATTAGGGGCAGCAAATCTGATTTCTAATGGTTTCTAATTAAATTAAATAATTGAAACATGTCAGTTTGACAGTTACCTCGATTATTCAGGTATGTTTAGGCTTTTCTAAAATAAACTCCCATTATAATTCTTAGCCTGAGTTTAACATGTTTATCTCTCGCCATGCAGCGACTGGCGAGACGCCACCAACTGCTCTCTGATCCAGACCGAGTTTCTCAATGAGTCTGATGAACGAGGCACCGCTTATCCGTGTCTGAAGGTCTTGGTGAATGTCACAGCTGTGACATCTGAAAGACCGTTGCATCTGCGCTACGATGAAGCCGCCGTGAACCTGAGCCCAGAGGTACTGCTGTTAATAAATGGGCATGATTACACTTCACGATTCCTGGATGCTTTCCTGATTGCATCTTTGTCCCCTTAGTGTTTCTACACCCCGAAAAACCACCAAAACAAATCCGACGTGGTAGAAGAAGCTCAAAGAATCAAAGAAGTCCTGGGTAAACTGCGAGGCCAGGCTGTAAGGTGCCACCTGAGCGAAGGGCGCTACCCGGAGGACGCCATCCTGACGAAGCGATACAACCTGCGCGCCGCGCTGCAGTGCCTGATGTGGCCGAGCCTCATGCTGTTTGGAGGAGCGATGCTGGTCGGTCTGGTCATGCTCACGCAATACCTTGCTTATCTGTGTAATGAAACCATCCAAGAAGACGACGAAGAAATGGAGAACGGGCAGAGCACATTGGGGCAGAACAAACAGTACAGGTTTCTGCCCTGCAGACCCTGGAGTCCCAGTTTAGAAGGGGAAGATTAACAAGCTCCAAGTGGTTAAGGTTCGGACCTAGCGATAAAATCCCAGGACCTCCCCTTGAGTGGGTTCTTGAGCAACACCCTTAGCCTTAACTTCAAATTGCATCATCTTGTTTAGGTGAGAGTATCTTGCAAAGGAATGTATGTGTATTTGTGCTATGGTCCTGATAAGCAGGATGTTCTGCAGCAGGTTGTGTCTTACAGCTCCTGGGTCTGCAGGTTGATCCTGAGCTCGTGCTACTGTAAAGAGATCCGCATGTTCTCCCAGGATCCATGTTGGTTTCTTTCAGGTTCTCTGGTCACCTCCTATCTCTAGGCAGATTGGCGATTCTAAATTGCCTAGACGTGGATGTCTTATCCAGGGTTCATTCCCACCTCACACCAGCTGTTCCCAGGATAGCTTAGAGGAGGAAGATCTATGCATCTAAGCAGAGACACAATAGATAGTTTTGTTTTTGTTTTGTTTTTCAAGGATTTGGTATTATTTTGGTCTTCAGCATTGTGCCAGGAAAAGATCAGACCTCCAACTGTCAAAGCTGGATGTACTTATAAAGAAGCTCTACTCAGTTTGATGATCTGACATCCAGAAGCTTTTATTGTCTAGGGATAGAATTTGATCATGACATAAAGAAAAGTTCATACATGATGTTTCTTGTACAACCTGTGTGTACTGTTTGTCTGTAGTTTTATTCTTTTTTTTTCTATAGGGCTTGTTAGCCAAGTCCAAATGAGCGCCGCTGCATCTTTTAGAGAATACTGGTGACCTTTTTTGTCATTTTTGTGCTTGTGACTCGAATGCTACTGATAGCCTGGCTGCTGTAATACTAATAGAATAGGACATTTCTTTGAAAAAGAAGGTCTAAAAGAAACTATTACTAGGGAGGGCAATCTACACACTATCATGGAATAAAATTTATTATTAATCTATTTTCCAAATGTTAATAAGAAGGAGATTTCTTTTCTAGAACTTTTCTAACAACATACAGGTTTCAGATTGATTTATTGACTTGATTATTAAGAATGCGAGCTGAACCGATCCATAATTTAAGACAAATAGACCAAGCTAGTGAGTCAAGAGCTGCATTACTGGAAGCTTTCTCAGCATCTGTTCATCTCATTGCATCAGTTTTACCCTTTGTGTTGTTTAAATTGAAACCAGCGCTTGACAATCTGCCTCTTGTTAACATTCGTCAACACATGAACATAAGTTTGAAGAAAGTCTTTGGATTATTATTTCTTTACGTTTGCAGTGGTCTCGGGAAATAGTAGCACATGATTTTTACTAAAAGACTGAAATGATGGTGGCATTATGGCTTAAAATAACCCTATTCAGCACTTTATCTTCGGTGTACAGAAGAGGATTAGGACCAACATAAATAAAAGTTTTAGTCTGACTTTAAACCCAGAATACTGAAACTAAAATATTTTTTTTTATGCTGCTCCTAATCCGCTTCTGTATTTGTGAACTTCACTTCCAGGTTTCTCGAGACAAACTAAATTTTGTCTCTTATTTTCTTAAAAGTTTGGAAAATACTGTGCCATGGTAGATTTCTCATCAGTATCGCATCAATAAGTGCTTCAACCTTTTTAGCTTTATAGTCGAATATATTTTTATGTTTTATATTTTTTATAAAAAGATATATATATTGATATTTATATAGATATATAAATCTTTAGATCTTCAGCTTGTTGAAATGCTGTGTAATAAACTGGACTTTGTTTTCCACCATATTTATCATGACTGATTATTTTCTTTATTAATAACAGTTTTGTGATCATAGTGTTTCTCTTATTTTTAATGAAATAAATATGAACATATTAGAGCACTCGCTGATGTGCTTACAGAGGATGGATGGACAGGTACTGGGTTTGACAAACATGATGATGATGATGATGATGGTGGCTCTAACCGCTAGCATGCAAGAAGGCCAGAAAAAAAAGAGAGGAACATGGCTCTGCTCCCATATAATCGGCTCAGGAGGAAATTGGCCTGGTGATCAGAGGGATGTAGTAGCGCAGGATGTGGCGTTGTTCCCGCACCATCTCCGAGATGTTCGACATCCCAGCATGAATAGCAGCGTGGTCCTTCTGACATTTTCGGGATGTAGAGGCACTGCAGAGTAATCCATAAAAAAAAAATCTATTTGCAGATATACAGATAACACTCTCACATTCCATCATAAGCTGATATAATTGTACAGACGTTAGTTAGTTAGTTAGTTAGTTAGTTAGTTAACAAACAACACAAATTACGACTGTAATTAAAAAAGTTTTTTTTTAATATAATTACATTTAAAAAGTACGGAAGACGATTATGACCACAGTTAAAAAGTTGAGACATTAATTTCAGAATTCTCACTTTAAACTCAGGAATCCAAATAGACATTTTGCTTTTGTAAAACTGTAGAATAAAAAACATCATTCGACTATTGTTCTTGAAGAAGCATGTGTGAAACCTTACCATAAGTGTCTTGGTATGAATTCATTCAGAATAATTACTAATCATTACTTACTCATTATTAGGGCCTACTCCTATTATGTTATAGTATGTAAAGGGCCCTTAAAACATCAAAAGGTCTTAATATACTCAAAAATTCATGAAAATCAGCACACATGCTGGAATCTGGATCCATTAGCACGCCTGAGCAGCTGGGCCCTAGGCGTGGCATGGGGCCGTCACACGAGATTTGCGCATGCATAGCTCATATACACTTGCGCGTATGTATGCAAAACCCAGTACACATTTACATCTCATTGAGCTGAACAACATTCACTTGTGCATGTCATAGGCTCTACTCTACAGGAAGTCAGTTATTTTGGTTGTTTTTTTATAATGCACCCAATGGAATTTGATATACTCCTCCCAGGGGAATTATATGATCACTACCAAACTGGGCCAATATGATCTTAAGACACTGAGGATGCAAAATTGCAAAGGAATTTTTGTTATCTCAAACAGGTCAGCCATGATGATGCATTAAACCTATGCTAAAAATTGGCTAATAACTTCCTGAGTCGCTTTTTGGAGGTCTTAACATAAAATTCTGTCTGTTCTAAAATTATGTCATAATGGTATTGGTATGTTCCCTATAAATGCATGTGCATCTTTCTGGAGTGCCCAGGCTTCTATGGCACAGGTGCTTGGGCCCAATCATCATCGCCTGCAACTATATTTTTACTTGCACTCTTAAGGGTACACAAGATTTGGCACAGAGTTTGTAATACTAGTAGCTCCACGAAAAGAGTTCTTATTTATTCATTTATTTATGAATCGGGAAATTGCTAGAATGTCATTATATTCAATGTCATTTAGCTGTTTTTTAAATAATACATATACGTACTATAAGCCACACCATTTTCAAATTCTCATACTGTATACTATTTCAAGTGACAAACTGTAAATAGTAATCAGTAAATAATAAATGCGTTTGTATCTAATGTTAAACATATTATCGTGATGTAATCCCTTATTGTAAACCATAACCGAAGGACATGGATAATTAGTTGAAATGTGTTGCTCAAGCAGGCATACAGTATATAACAGTCAACCTAATTACTGACCTTTTCTCGCTTTAAGGTTTTTCCTGAGCGTTCACACTGAGGTCTGCCTGAACTTGGTCAGTGTAGAGACCTCTGGAAAGCTCTGAGGCTTGACGTCCACATGACGTCTTACAGATGCAGGAAAATTAATAATGGAATAATTTTCCCAATCTGGTCTTTAACTAAAGGTGATCTTGCTACCCATGATCATTTACTATACTTCTGTGTGTGTGTGTGTGTGTGTGTGTGTGTGTGTGTGTGTGTGTGT
>JAQMYG010000001.1:34402531-34414839 GCA_030014215.1 Clariallabes teugelsi
CATGAAGTTGAACGCGTTCTAGCGCACTTTTATTAAAACCAATATAAATACGACAGTGCATATATGAGCATTTATTTACTGACCTAGTAGAGGAAGCCGAGCTTCCCTTGTAGTCTTAGAGCAGCCGCCACTGCTTAACATATCATAAACTTCCCTGCTAATGCTTGCTAGCTAGCTAACACATGCTAATCTGGGTGGATTTCTGAGAAGATTAGATATCCTGTTCACTGAAGGATATAAACCAACATTTAGCAAACACAAGACAGATAAATCTAACCTCTTCTTGCTAATTCGAATTCTAAACCTCCCTGCTAATGCTACCTGGCTAATTAACACAGGACAAGCTCACCTGAGGTGATTTTTGCCAGGATATCTTGTTCATATTTGGAACTTCCCTGCTAATGCTAGTTAGCTTGTTAACAAATACAAACTAACCTGAAAGAACCTGAGACAGTAGGTGTCTTGTTGACAGATGCCTGTGAATTTCCCTGTTAGCACTTGATAAAAAAAAAAATTATAATAATAATAAAATAAAAAAAACTAGTTAACACAAGCTAACCTGAGGTGATTTCTGACCGAAAAGCTCACCGAAAGCGAACTAGGTTAATCTTTCTATTAAAACTAATAGAGGGTATTTCTGAAAGGATTCAATATATATTTTATAAAGGTTGTTCGCTATGCTATTGCTAGTTAGCTCACTATGAAAAGATAATCAGATGGGATTTCTGACAGGATTAGAAATCTTGTTTTTGATAATTAATCTTCTTGTTAATGCTTGCTAGCAAATGTTAACATCAGGGAATTTTTCAGAGGAATTAAATTACAGTCCTATGAATTTCTTTACACTTCCCTACAGCTTATAGCTAGCTAATTAATATAAGCTAATTTTAAGCAATTTCGAATATCTTTATATAACTTTATATAACTTCCCTGATAATGCTTGCTAGCTAACATAAGCTAACCTCAGGGGATTTTCTAACCTCAGGGGAGTGAAATGGAATTCATGGTAGTAAGAATGAATTGCTAAAATCAGCAAGTCTGATGGGATTTCAGAGTCAAAAAAAAAATTCATGGTACTGACTATATGGTCAATGATTATAATTTTCCTTTGTTAGCTAGATATCTCGTAACCTGATAGGATTTTTATTTATTTATTTATTTTCTTTTAAGGCAAGAATACACACTTAAAACACACTTATACACAATAAAGCTACCTAGACGGATAAGATAAATAAAAATGTATACTCAGTATATCAGTATTTCGAGCAATCGTAACCCTACTTTTTATTGTACATTCATTCACTCTTTTTCTCGAGAGTTTATCCTGTACAGGGTTGCGGGAATCCTGAAGCCTATCCCAGGAGACTTTGGGCACGAGGCCTGTACTCGGTACCAATCCATTACACACACTCATTCACACACTACGGGCAATTTGGGAACGCCAATTATCCTAACCTGCCTGTCTTTGGACTATGGGACATGCAAACTCTGCGAGGCAACCCCGAGGCAGGAATCGAACCCTCAACCCTGGACCACTTCGCCACCATTTATTATTATCATTATTATTAGTGTATTATACATAGTACACATCCTCATATTGTAAATTTTAGTTTGCAGTAAACATTTGAAAAATAGTAATACATGATGGTAATTCATTAAGTGAGCACTGAAATGCTTTAAAGTACCGTTTAAAAGTTATTCAAATATACTGTGGCATAACCTATGTATATAAATACATAATAAATAATCAGCATAAACATGTACACAGATGGTCAATGCAGCATCACACCACCGAGGGGCTCTGTTGGCATGCAAACATGGTTCTGTAGTTCAACTCATATTTTTAGTAATATTTGAGTATTATGTATTGTGTCATTATTTTGAGATAGAGACCATGTACAAAAACATTTATCGTAGTACGTAATTAAATCCAGTGTTTATATCAAGTGTTCGAGTTAAAGCAGGACTTTTGATTGTGAAAAATAACAGAACACAGTTATGAGAGTGAAAACTCCCTTTATTTCTCTATATAATCCCCTGATACACTAATCCCAGTGTTTCACTAGTGCTTGGATACCATCAAGGTAGAAAGGTTTCTCAGTACGCTTGAGCCATGATCGGACTGCCTGCTTCATGTCTGAAACGTCGGCCTCCCAGGAACTCCTTTAATGGCCCAAACATGTGGAAATGACTTGGAGCGAGGCCAGTACTATACGGGGGGCATGGCAATAACTCCCAGCCGAGTTCCTGTAATGTACAAGTGGTGTTGGTGAATGATGTTGTGTACAGTTCCTACAGACAGATGTATCTCTTCCCACAGGTGGGAGCTATCGATTTTCACGGATCAAGTGTTCCACTCGCTGAATGTGCAGTGGGCTCCGAGGTACCTCGGCCGGGATCGTCAGTCATTCAGCATTCTTTAAAACTTTTGCATCTTTTTGCAAATGCTGTGCTTGAAGTCTTCTGTAAATGTCAATCGCCAGAAAGTTCCTCACAAGTCCCTGTTTGACTTGAACGCCCCTTGTGTCTGTATGTATATATAATGCTTTACTTGTTATTACATTACTAGCATCCAAAGTGACCAAATCACTAGAAATGGCATGTCCACATCTCAAATAAAAAAAAAATATATATATATATATATATAATCACTACAGACATTTATCATTTCCAGGGTTTTATAACTTTTCGGTAACATTCTACCATCTTTTATTCATATATTGCTGTGTTTATAATTTTAATGTTGATCGATGGCCAGTGGTTAGAATTTAAGCCATTGAGAACATAAACATCATGTTGGCTATAAAAGGCTTACACAGTTTGTGTGTGTGTGTGTGTGTGTGTGTGTGTGTGTGTGTGTGTGTGTGTGTGTGTGTGGCCATTAATACATGAACACACGCCAGGATCCCCGCTGAGCTCCATTTTCTGCACCCGCATTTAAAATAAGGACTAAAGTGTAGGAGATTGTTGAGTTCCCACAACACACATCAGCCCCCTGCTGCGCTCCTATTTCTGCAAATCATGCTCATCTATTACGCAGAGAGCAACGTTTCATTTCCCGTGCACTTTTGAACACATAATGACGTGACTCCTTATGCTCATGGATAACACTTCACACTTTAAGAAGAGAATCAAGACGAACAATGAACAGGAGTTAAGTCATTTCCCGAGAACTCGGATAGCTTGCCTTCCTGTTTATGTGCGGTCAGGTGTTTATTTTATTTATTTTTTTATTTACAAAAGCAAAGCAGAATTTTAAGCACAAAGCAGAGCAGTTGAAGTTAAAGGTCAGTAGCTCTCGAGTCATCCTGGGATTTGAACTTATGACCTTTAGATCATTAGATCAGAACTGCAACTGCTGAGCCATGAGTTACACTGCGGTGCTGCTGAATTCTGGATTCTGATTGGTTGTAAGGTGTTGATTGATTTTCAGTAACAGCAGCTCTGACAGTAGTTAATTGAGTACTAGGGGAACCCCACCTGAGTTCAGATCCTGACTCCTGCCTGCTACCATTACCTGAGCTCAGCCTGATGTACCCGTTTTCGCTGTAGACGATTCTGTCTACTGTTACATTTGGCAGGGAATGTCCGACACAAAAGCTGCTGCTGATTCTGCATACTGTTACTATAGGGAGAGGGGAACACGTCTGTGACACACCTGTAACAGGACTACCAGTGCAAACAATCAGAATGTTTTGATTGATTGATTCCATTTTATGCTGTATTATCGCTTTCAGTGCATTGCTGTCTGTTTTTTTCTTTTTTGTTGTTGTTTGAAAAACTTGGAAACTTCCATAATGTTTTAGAAACTTACAAATACAAATAAATAATGATTAACAATGGTTTATGTTGTTTAATAATGGTGTTATATTAATTAAATGCCTTAATAATGGTGGTTTTCATGGTGGCTGCACTATATTATTATTATTATTATTATTATTATTATTATTATTATTAGTGTGTCACTACACACTATTAAATGGACTATGTTGCCATTTTTATCTTGTTTTTGACTTCGTCTGTTTGTGCAGGCGTTCCTCACTGAATGTAACAGTAGGCAGCGTCGCCCGCGGCAAACCCGTGAATCCCCCTCGTGAGCACTGATTGTTTGTTTGTACAGGTAGTTCAGTTGTAGGCATGTCACAAACGCATCATTTGCTTAATGTAACTGTAGGCATCATCATCATCAACTTTTATGTCGTCCTGTGAACGTGTCACAAGCGTTGTACAAAAGTGAAAACGGGTTCGTCAGGCCGAGCTCACAGCTACTGAAACCCGTGAGGAGCAGCAGCGAGTTGACACCAAACTCTGTTTACAGGTAATAGTAGCACACAGGCGTCAGGACACGGGCAAAGCCATGGATAAACCTCTAGTTTGCAATAAATAAAAAACAAACTAATAATAACTAACCATAACAACAATTTGCAACTGAGGCATAAAGGTGCAATTGATTTAGTTTTTTGTTTTTTATTCTATTCCTTTGTTGATTTATGAGTAACCTGGAGGTATGTAGAACTAAATATTTATTTATTTGTTTATTTCTTATACCTTGTTACCATTGATCTAGGGGGCGGAGATTTGAGAACATGAGCGGTAATCATTCACACGCAAGAAACCTAATCTTGAAAAAAAAAATACATTAAACTAAAACAAATTTTAAAAAAGGAATTAATCCTTAAAACTCAGAGAATTTTAGCGACGATTGTTTTGCAGTTTTTTATAAAAACATACAACATATAGGGCCCAGGATTGTGCAGTATAGAGTGACATTCAGCAACAAATAGGCAATAGGTTGAACTGAGTTTTATTTTATTTTAACCAACTATTTAAACCTGACTGAGCAGAAAATGTAAAAATGGTTTACATAGGCAAATAAATAGCACAGATACACATGATCACATGTTTTGAGGGTTGTTATTTCTATGACCAAACAATAATACCGATACACTCATTTTTTACGGTTCTACATAGTTGCAATTTTATTCCCATGTTCCGGTAATGGTAAAATTTACCCTTTATGAAAATAATGATAACTTTTGTTCTACCTGACAAACCCAATGGAACAGTTTGATGTCTGAAGCCTTTCATATGAGCACATATACATTTCTTAATCATCATCGACCCGTGCTATGTTGACGAAAATCTGTGCCGCTTAACTTTTATTACATAGTGCACTTTTAATAACTGTGCAAAATTAATTAGTTTTCACTATAGTAGTTGTTATAAGTATTTTTAGGGCCTGAGCACTATGACAGCCATCCGATGACATCATAGTGTGTGAAGGGTCCTCTTGTTCTAAGTTCTAGGCTTTCTGGGGACTCAACATGCTCAAAAAACCATAAGCATCAGCACACAGGTTGGAATCTGCTGCCATTAGGATGCCTGAGAGTCTGGGCCCCGGGCGTGGCACAATGCCTTCACGTGAGATTTAGCTGCATATCTCGTACACACATGCCCGGGCGGTGATGGCGCAGGTGACTAGGTCCAATCATTGCTGCTTCGCAACTATATCTTACAATTAAAATAACATTGTGTGTGTGTGTTATGTGTGTGTGTGTGTGTGTGTGTGTGTGTGTGGTTCTGTCCCATCATTTCTGTGGCAGTTATGTACCAGGTTACCAGCTCGACACCCGATTGTGTCTGAGTACTGACATTTAAAAAATGTATAAAAAAAAAAAAATAATAAAATAATAATAATAATAATGAATAATAATCCTGCATACTGCTTAACTAAATAGTACAATGCATGCTACTCTAGTATTGTGTCTGAGTACTGACATTTAAAAAATTTAAAAATAAATAAATAAATAAATAATAATAATAATAATAATAATAATAATAAATAATAATCCTGCATACTGCTTAACTAAATAGTACAATGCATGCTACTCTAGCACACTACACAGTAGTGTGTGTACTGTAAAGCACAACTGTAGCCCTGGCAACTTCCGCCTCATTTTCTCCCGGAAGGTCACAGAGTTTTTTTCGGTGACGTCAGTTTTGCTTCCTCTGAGCCGACTAGCTCGATCTCCCGTGCGACTTTCTCAAAGTCTGATTTACTCCGTATAACACAGATTAATGCTCATTGCGCCTGCGCAAACAAACACAAAACAACGCCGTTGGAGTTTAAACAGATCAAACAAGATCTCGTGCGACGTCTGGATTAAAAAATATATATATTAAAAACAATCCCCGGCGCGTGACCCAGGATCTCAACGTAAGCACTTTCAAGTTAGCACAAAGTGCGCGAGGCCTGCTCTCGTGCGCTAGCTACACGGCTAACACTGCAGCCGCGGGTAGCGCGCGCGGTTTTTCTTTCTCATTCTGTGATGTTGTAGGACAATTAATCGCTCCACATTTACACTTGTAATGTTTTATGGCGGTTTTTTTTTTTAAAAATGTTTTGTTGACGCCGAGGTCACGTTTCAGAGAGCTTGTGTGTCTGCTAACCGTGCTAGCATGTGCACGAGAAGGCTGTTTGCTTCGGGTCGCGTCCTGAATGGAGCGGTTTGGGATGTGAGGTGAACTACAATCCGGCGTCGACGCCATTTTAGTTTTCGTCCCCTGTGTAGTGCAGTGAGGAGGTGGTTAGGATCGAGCCGGAGTGTGGTAGTGAGTTGGGGGATGGGTGTTTCTCCGAGTTTTCTTTTCGTATTAAACACACGGTGTTGACCAAAGAAACGTTTAATGTCGATTTAATATCAGTACAAAGTCTGTAATAACGCAAATCTAAACACATCTCGTGGTATTGAACCACACTTATAATAGGGATTTAGCTTAGCATTAGCTAACTTCTTTTGCAGAGCCGGCTTTACCGCTAACGCTTGCTAACTAGCAAGCTAGTAGCTGGTTGTTTATTTGTCTTATGTTCTATTTCTACCATTAATACTACTTACTACTACAACTATTAACAACAAAAATCATTACAAAAATAACAGTAATAATTTACACTTGTAGGTTAAATATTGAAACAGCTCGGCATTTTAGCTAATAACCAGTTTACATTTGCTTGCTAACTGAGCGCCAATGTGTAAGCTAAGCTTGTGACTGTTCTATAATCTGTAAATAATATAGAATTTAATATATTGTTATATCTATAACGTTATTGTAGCGCGGCGAGGTTCTAATTAGTTCCATGAGCTCTATCCCGAAGTGCACTATTGCGCGCGCGAACGCACGCACGCACGCACACACACATGCGCGCGCTGTGTCAGGTTGAGATTTGGGACACTTTCTGTTCCCCCTGAAGTGATTTGTGACGACACCCTCAGCATCTTTACTTTTTTTAAAGCGTGTTTGTTTGTTTTCCTATTTATTTAGAAGTGGACCACGTGACCAATGCAGGCACTGGCGTTATTGTGGCATTATTCCATCCTACTTGTTTATATAAATGTGTGTCTATCTAACATCTTTTCGTAAACACTTCTCTTAGGCGAGAATGACAACCATGCACTTTTAATAACCCTGCGCACGTGCAGAGACTCGCAAAGGCTCGTTATTGCTCTTAAATCTTTCAGATTTTAACTTTATAATGTTAAAGGCTAAACCGTTATACGCAACATTAAAATCTCCATGCATATGGAGGTGAAGTTTGTTCCACACGTCATTGTCCTTAAAATGCTTTTGATCTTCAATGAATTTTATCAGTGAACCTAAAACATTATTGTTGTTTCTTTTTTTTGTCTGTGTCTGTATGCATTTGTATTGATTTATTCTGTTTGTCATGCGAGGTCTTCTGACTTCTTTTATAAACATCTGACCAACAGGGTGAAGAGTTTCCGCCATGCTCACCGATGGACCCCAGGTGTGTGAGCGTTTGATCCACGCTTGATCTCATGGTGAGTTTCTCACTCACACACACCACCGCACACGCTCATCTAAAAAATCGTGAGAATCCCATCATTTAGGGATAGAAAGGATCCAAAGATATGTTCGTACCCGAATCATGCTTTCTGTATAGATTTACCTGTAAGACCACTCACTAGCTAACGTAAACATTAATAATTTAACTAACACACTTTTATAATGTACGGCAGTTTAAATTTCTTATTTGTATTTTGAGACTTAAGAACTTTGTGCTACGCTCTCATTACCAGCCTGAAGTGACTCAATAATTTAATTTTTTATTCCTAAAAATGATATAATATCTCTCAATATTTGCAGACCGTGTATCAGAAATATATCCGATCTGAGTCACTTTCGTATGCGGTCTTTGGTGGGATATGCGTCCTATTTGCAGTCATGTGACTTGAACTCCTATCTCCCTGTTTTTATTCAAATCAAATGACCACATATGGAAGTGACCCAGACTCCGAACAGGCAGTTTAGAAGTCATGTGACTTTTTGGCTCTGACCATATGTAGGGCACACGCTGATGTCATCAGGCAGCGCCGGCAGTGTGGGGATTTCATTGCAGCGCTAGCAACAGCTGATAAAACAACTAAAGTGAAGCGTCTGCCTTCCTTCCTTCCTTCCCTTCTTCTTCTGGACCTCAACAAACACAGCCGACTAACCGCTTGTCGTTCCTCAGAGCAAAACCTGGAGCGCATTTAGTTTTCTAAAATCGCATCCGTTGTTTGAGTCAGATAAAACACACGATTAAACACACATCCACATACACCGGAGACGAGTAGGTGCCATATCCATCCTGACCCTCAGCTTCCTACCTTGGATACGAGAAAAAAAATTTTTTTTACTGTGCTGTAATGTACATGTGACAAATAATTGAATAATATAATTAGATGAACTGGCTGATCTGCCAGTGACCAGAATTGTCTGGTTTTCCATTTGTTTGGCCGTGACTGGGATGTTCATAAAATCGAATTGATTTTAATCATACCCGCACCTAAGAGCCGTTCAGGTCACACAAACAACCCTCATTTCCACACCATTGTGATTCTTTCAGTGACTCGATTTGTAATTTACTTTTTTTTATTAATGATAATTAAAGAAAGACGTGTCGTAATGCAAAATGCAATTATTTGCCAAAATGTGAAACCACAGACAGTGATGTATTCACGAATATAGATTCATATCTTACTTTTCTAAAATATTATCCTAATTATTATTTATTTTTTCGTCCCGTTCTCCACAGGCTCCTTTCTCGCCCTGACGTCTTGGTTTTTTGCCAGGATCCAAAATGAGCATAAGCAGCGATGAGGTCAACTTCCTGGTGTACAGATACCTGCAGGAGTCGGGTAAGGAGGAGGAGTAGTATAATGAGGACGATACATGCTGCAAATTATAGCTGGCGTATCACTAACTAATCTGAAATTCATCTCCGTGACTAATCCGGCATGCTAATGAGCAGCACGGTTTGTTCAAGAGAGACGAATGTTTACTATCTAGTTAAATTTCTTAATCTCTCTCTCTCTGCGCAGGATTCTCTCACTCAGCATTCACGTTTGGCATAGAGAGTCACATCAGCCAGTCAAACATCAACGGCGCTCTCGTCCCCCCCGCGGCGCTCATCTCCATCATCCAGAAGGGCCTGCAGTATGTCGAGGCGGAGGTCAGCATCAACGAGGTGAGTGTGTGGAATTAAAAAGTTCTATAAGTATCACGATTTTATAAATATCCTGATTGGATATTACACCATCCCCTCCCCCGCCCCACTTTAAAACCGTTTAAACACTACAAACTGGCTTCAAATAAAAGACTTAATTTAAATTAAATGAAGCAAAAGGGCTACATTCTTACTGAGCAGCGTGTACCTTATTATTTATAAACAAACTTGCGTGAATTTTGTATGTGGTTAAAAAAAAATGACTATAAATATCTATTATTGTAGTTTAATAGACCCTAAATACTTTAATTTCATTTCAAACTTAGCTTAATACATTACTCTTAAATAATAATATTAATGTAACCCTAGTACTGTACTGCTGTGTCTCCTGCAGTGCGAGAATGTAAAATACAGATGTTGCTCCTATATTTACTGTAACTCATGCAGGCGTGTTTTCTTTGGTATCAGTACTTTAGGGTAAATACAGTAATAATTCACCATCACAAGACATTTTTTTTTTGCTTTGTGTTCTCTCTAAAGTACTAAAAATTGTATACAGTATTATATTTTAGATGAAAATTTTGCTGAATTGATGTTAATATTTGTTACAGAATTAATATTGTCATAAAATTATACTGTTCGTGATAGTTTAGCATTACAAATCACATAAAATATGATGTATTGGCACATAAAAAAGTCTTAAGTTTTCTAAGTAAAAGTCTGCGAACGACCGAGGCCACAAACTCTGAGGATTCGACTCTATGATGTTGATGTATTTCTAGTCATGCTACCTTTCTCATCATGGCTACCTTTCACCTCATCGAGCACTAATCATCCATCTCGGTGTTCTCAGGACGGCACTCTTTTCGACGGCCGCCCGATCGAGTCTCTGTCCCTGATCGACGCCGTGATGCCCGACGTGGTGCAGACGCGTCAGCAGGTTTACCGCGACAAGCTGGCGCAACAGCAGCAGCAGCAACAGGCAGCGCCCGGGACGGCAGGCAGCGCTGCTACCACCACAACCGCCGCCGCCAAGAATGGAGAGAGTGCGGCGAATGGAGAGGAGAATGGCGCACACGTCTTATCTAGTAAGAGGAGACGCAATACTCTGGAGAAGTTGGGTCTGGAAATAGTGACCTAAATGAGATCTCTGAATGGAGGAGATGGTCTTCTGATTTTGTCATGTTTTTTTTTTGTTTGTTTTTTCATGATTGTTTTTTATAATCCATTTCTTTTCTCCTTACATTCACACGCTCTCGTATTTCTTTCAGACCACCACTCGGACATGATGGAGGTGGACCGGGCGGTGGAGATCCCGGCCCATAAGGCCATGGTGCTGCGGGGACACGAATCCGAGGTGTTCATCTGCGCCTGGAACCCGGTCAGCGACCTGCTCGCTTCAGGGTCAGTCTCATCCATCTAGACAACCATGCGTTCGTATTCGTGCGTCGTACGGAAACGTTAAAAACGCAGACCGGAGCCGAAACCTTGTGCGCTAACTCGTGCCGTGTGCGTATTTAGGTCCGGGGACTCGACGGCGAGGATCTGGAACCTGAGCGAGAGCAGCTCGGGAGGCTCCACCCAGCTGGTGCTGCGTCACTGCATCCGAGAGGGAGGCCAGGACGTGCCGAGCAACAAAGACGTCACCTCACTGGACTGGAATGTGAGAGACGCAGCACAAGCTGAACATAGCTTTCTCTCCTCTCTCTGGAAGAGGAAACGTGGTTAGAGAGAAGAACCTTCACACGACTACCCCCAACCCGTACCCCCCCCCCCCCTCCCCCTTTTTACTTTACACTGTGTAGTGTGTTTATTTAATCAGCCGGGACGTTAACAGAGGCAGAGTGTGTGTTGGGTGAATGAAAGAGATAAAAATTAAGTAGATTTGCAGTGATCCATTTGTTGGAAACTTTACATTGTGTCTCGCTCGCTTGCTTTTTTTTTCACACTCCACCTCACTATTATTTTAGAGTCAGACTTTGTGTCAGATTTGCATTATTAACTGTCTGTCTTTAAATCTCTCTCTCTCTCTCTCTCTCTCTCTTTCTCCTTTCCTACTTTATTCATATATCTCTATCTCTCTTTTCACATGGTCTCTCTCTCTCTCTCTCTGTCTCTCTCTCTCTCTGTCTCTCTCCAGAGTGAAGGTACACTGCTAGCTACCGGCTCCTATGATGGCTTTGCCAGAATATGGACTAAAGATGGTATGTTTCCGTTTATCTACCCCATAATGAGACTTTTTTTTTTTTTTAGTCTTTTTCCAAAACCATACCTTTTAGAAGGTAAAGTAACATTAGACCTTCATTTTTTTATGCATCATAGTGACTGACCTACCACTTTTTTTTTTATTAATAAAAAATGTGCTCTCTATACAAGTAATAACCCTCGTACATGCCCCTTAGGTAACCTCGCCAGTACTTTAGGCCAGCACAAGGGACCCATATTCGCCCTCAAGTGGAACAAGAAGGGCAACTTTATCCTCAGCGCCGGCGTCGATAAGGTACAGTAACACCGTTGGCTCCGTGTGCTGAGCAGAAATGATCGGATGTGTGATGCTCGATGTACTTTAAGCGAACACTGCTGTCTTCCTTTCAGACCACAATTATTTGGGACGCGCACACAGGAGAAGCCAAGCAGCAGTTCCCATTCCATTCAGGTAAGTCGCGCCATGGACTGTCAAAAATACGTCATCAAGGCCACATGCACAGGCATTACTATCGGAGGGAAGAGGAATCGATTCGGCGCATGCGCCCCGCCTCCGTTTTAAACTCCTAAAATCTTACCTACTATAGTTAAAACATCT
>JAQMYG010000001.1:34430642-34440688 GCA_030014215.1 Clariallabes teugelsi
CAAGTACTGGAGAAACAGATGCGTCTTGAGTCGTCGTTTAAAGATAGTCAAAGTCTCTGCTGTACGGACATCTAGAGAAAGTTCATTCCACCACCTAGGTGCCAGAACAATTGGCTTGCTGTCAATCAAATTCTGGGCCACACCCTGACTGATGGCGCAGCCCATTCTTGCATAATCCATGCTTGGAGTTTGTCAAAAATGAAAGTCAACACTGCAAATATTGACTCTTATCATACATTTAATATAGATAAGCCTTTAAATGCTTGTAATTATACTTCAGTATACCAGGGTAACATCTGACAAAAAGATCTAAAAACACTGAAGCGGCAGACTTTGTGAGGACTTTTCTGGGGAGTTTCCTTGCCATGGACCTAAAATCTTCATCACCAAATTCTTCTTGGATGGTTGGGAAAAGTTGCTCTCTGAGGATCGTTTTGTACCATTCTTTATTCAAAGCTTTTTTTCCAGGTGCCCCAAACAATCAGAAAGGGGATTCGTCTGAGAAAATGACTTTGAGCATCCCTCAGCAGTCCAATCCCTGTACCTTTTAGTAGAATATCAGTTGGTCCCTGATGTTTTTTCCTGGGGAGAAGTGGCTTCTTTGCTGCCCTTTTTAATTAAAGTTTTTTTAATTGAGTGAATTATTAATAATTAATAAAATTTAGATTTGTGTCTTTCTCAGAACGACTGTACGTGGGGTCTGCAATGGTGCACTGGTTGTTTTTGTATTGTTAAATGGTAAGACACCCTCCCTTATGTGTTATAGTTCTCTCTGTGCACAAAACAGGTGATTTCGCTAGTAGAGAATAGAAATATTCCCGTTAGCTAAACCAAAGAGAAATAAAACTATTTTCATCTAGTGAAAACGGCCCATTTGAGTTTGCAGCCATATTTTGCTCTTTAGTATAAAAATAAAAAGGAAACATGAACAGTGGAATATTTCTTGCGTGATGCATCCTCGTTTTTCTTTCACACACGCCTGGTAGATGCTGATCTTTGTGCTCATCCCCACTTTCCATCGTGCTCAGCAGTTTTTCACCACACCGAGCCCTTAAAGCTCTCCATTATGGGTGACCTGTGGCATGTTTGCTGTGTTGGCTTTTACATTGATGCAGGGATTTTTCAAAAAACTACAAGCACAGACAGTGGTGTATATGCTAGAGCTGTTCAAGTTCATCAGAATGTTTTTAATATCAAGGTACATGATATTAGGAATAAGTATTTAATGAAAGAACATGTATTGAATGGTCATTGCCGCAAAGCAGCCTTACAGAATAAAAAGAAAATTTAGGACGTGTATGAAATGTGAGAATATATGTATGAATTAGTATGAATGATCAGATCGTCCCTGATGAACGAGCCGAGGGCGACGGTGCCGAGGGGAAAAACTCCCTGAGATGGCAGTAGGAAGAAACCTTGAGAGGAACCAGACTCAACAAGGAACCCATCCTCATCTGGGTGATGACAGATAGCAGGGATTGATCTGCAGTCATACTGTGTATTAGGAGGCTGGAAGTTCAGAGTCTGGTTCGTTATTGGAGGCTCAGGTGCAAAACTGTAGGGAATTCCAGTCCTGAACTATTGAGTCCTCAAAAAACAGCTTCTAACTCCATGGACTTTCCTGATTTTTATTCCTTTCTATACACTAAAGCAATGCTAAAGGCATCCAAAATATACAATAATCTCCTTTGAACCGTTGATATTGAGATGTATCTACTACATTATGCTCTGTAAAGCCTTCGTAACGGTACTGATCTGAGGTGCTGGTTGTAAATTGGTGATTTCTGAGCTGGTAACTTTAAATTAACTTCTCCTCTGCAGCAGAGGTCAGTTAAGGTCTTCATGAGAGACAGTTGCTCATCATGGTGCTTGGTACAGCTGATCTTTGTGTCTTGACTTCCTGAGAAGCAGACTTTCCTGTTGTGCACATTGCAGTGTTTCTCTTTATTCGTAGCTGATAACTATACATTTAATCTTCAGCCAGGAAGAAGTATGTAGACATTGAAGATGGGATAAAATATCGTGTCCTTATATAATGGCATTCATGTCTCAAGAGGTTAAAGGAACAACTGACTTGTTGTTACTTAATTACCTAATTCCACGTGTGTTATTTCACAGTTTGGAAAAAAATAATGTTGTTCTAGAACGTAGAATAGAAATTCCAATTTGTATCCTGACTTTATATAATGGTGCTGTACAACAAAACCGGTCTACAATCAGACAATTAGCATCCCTTTTTTTAAACTTCCTGTCAAGGTGACTATTTATAGGACTTTAACTGAGTTTCAGGGTGAACATCTAGGGGGGAAAAATATTCAGGTACAAGACTAGCACTATTGGTGAGGGTTTGTACAAGTGACCAGGTTTCTTTTTGAAATCTTTTTTTCTGAATATTGTTTTATCTGAATGGTATTTGGACTGCACAGTATTTATCTATGTTGGGAATTATTTAGATAAAATATTTAATATTTCTGTTTCAGACATGACCACAACGCTGCTGCTTGAAGTCTCTTGAAATGGTTTCTGCCGCAGGATGGACTATAACAGGACATTGTGATAAACAATGTTTTGCATAAAACATAGCCAGAGCTCGTTTCAGCCCAACTCTTGGACCCTCTCCCGGATGTGTATAAGGGTCCAGAATGTTTGTATGTTTCCGGCGGATCAGAAAATGCCAACTACGACAGCTGATGATGACATGCTTTTTGTTGTCAGTGATCAAGGTGTACTGGGAAAGTCTTGACAACAATGTAACGAGTCACGTCAAATCCTACTCTCTCCGCCTGCTCAACAGTTTAGACTTCATTAGTGCTAACCTAACAATCAGTCAAGAGGAAGCGCGGAAGTTCAGCAACCACCGTTACTTGATAAACCATGAGCAGAAATGTGTCAAGGAAGATGTGCTACTCTTGCTGCTTGTAAAAAGCTCCCCAGAAAACTTTGAAAGGAGGCACGCCATCCGGTCGACATGGGGCAACGAAGTCTACATCAAGAAGAACCTTGGCGTGACCGTGAGAGTGCTATTTGCTCTCGGCGTCCACCCTGAACCAGCGGCAAAGAAGAGGCTCCAGCAAAAGTTGCTTCAGGAAAACGAAATATACCAGGATTTAATTCAACAGGATTTCCTCGATACCTTTCACAACCTCACGATCAAGCTTCTCCTTCAGCTCGGCTGGAAAAATGCCTACTGTGAACACGCACGCTTTCTCATGTCTGCAGATGATGACATCTTTGTCCACCTGCCCAACTTGATCCGCTACTTGCAGGAGGTCGACCATTCCGGCGTCAAGGATTTCTGGATCGGCAAGGTGCATCGAGGCGCTCCACCCATTCGTAAGAAAGACAGCAAGTACTATGTGTCTCATGAGATGTACCCCTGGTTACTCTATCCCGATTACACCCCTGGAGCTGGTTATGTCATTTCCAGAGATGTGGCCTCAAGAATCTACCAAGCTTCCCTCACCTTAAATGCCTCCATTTATATTGACGATGTCTTTATGGGTATTTGCGCCAACGTCATCGGGGTCTCGCCCCAGGAACATGTCTTCTTCTCTGGAGAGGATAGAGCTCCCAACCACGTCTGCATCTACAACCAAATGATGACATCACATGGGCACGTCAAGGATTTCCACGAACTTTGGAAACTTGCAACGGATCCCGCGGTGCAGCAGGTTTCTTCTGGACTTTTTGGAAAGCTCTACTGCACCATAGCTAAAATCAGACTCCTCTGTTTATTACATCCTGTAAAGACCTACCCATGTAAAGCAGCCTTTTTATGAGACATTAATTGGTGTGAAAAGCCTCCCTGTCCTTACTTTCCATTTTAGACCATTGCCTTTGTGCTTGGAGAAGATCTTTAGGGTTTGTCAGGTCATGTTGAAATAATTAGTAAACTATGTAACGACGTCCGTACTCCTAAGTAAATGTATTTATTTCCTTGCACATACGTTGCAGTGTTGGTCTTGTTTGCTAAACCTTCTAGTTGCACTTTCTTTTTTCTTCCCCTACCCCAAACTTGTTAAAAAAACAAACAAAAAAAACAATACTCTAGAATTTTGCATATATGTCATGCATATATGGTTCTTCCCCAAACTACAAGCTACATAATGGTTTCACTGGAACTCTCGAGCTCTCGGGTTCTCAAGTGTCCTTCACAGAACCCTGATCAAACTCTTTGGGGTGAAGTGGGACTGGAGCCCCCTCCACATCACAACATTGCTCCTCATTCAACTACAATACACAGATCCCTACAGACATACTTCACAGTCTAGTGGAAAGCCTTCATAGATGAGTGGAGCTTATTATTAGAGCAATATTAGTGTCTTAAAACACACCAGTGGTTATGATGGTGACACAGAGTGTGCTTTGAATTGTTGGGATAAAAATGAGCTTTTTTTACCATTTTGAACTGTACATCAAGCTTCACTGTGGCAGCAGTTAAAGTTGAAGCGTGGTGCTATTTAAAGCAATAGAATATAGTGTGAGGTTTTATACCCGAGAAGATCCATGATCAGAGATGATTCATCCACATACGCACACCAGACCTTGGGTGTAAATTACATCACCACGTTCCGAAAATGACATCTTGCTAAACGTAGTTTCCCCATTATATTTAGTTCTTCTCTCCTATGTCATATGCATTTAAAAAAAAAAAAAAAAAAAAAAAAAAAAAAAGGACCACCTTGTTATTTGTGCATGATTTCTGCATAAAAAACTTTCTGGGAAGTGGCGATTGATAAATTTGCTGGGGGAATACATGTTATATCCAAAATAAATAAATAAAATCTATCTAAAATAAATTAAATTAGGCATTAGGTTGGATAGGTTTCCCTGTAGACACTTGTGACGTATTCATCTGGAAAAGCAAGCAGTGTGAGAACTGGAAGCGACAACTTGCAGAAAGTTTATCGAGAAGCCATTCTTCCATGGTTTCTTTACCTTTTTACATTTTTTTTTTTTTCAGATTTACAGTTTAGGATTTGTACATGCATATTAAATAAATGTTTTGACATATTTTTGCCTTGGGTTTCTTGATTTGTTTTTTGTTTTTTTTGCTTTGGAAAAACTGATCTAGTGCGTACACTCTTGATTCTCGACTCTGACTTGCAAACAAAATCTACCTTCATTCAAGGTTCAATTTGTACATCAAAGGGCTTTCAAGTCAAACTGGGACCAGTGATAAAATTTCTGGTAAATGAAGGTGTAAAACCAATTGACATTTAGAGTAGGCGCAGTACGGTGATGAGACTCTTAGCCGCGGTATAACATTCGAATGGTGCAAACGTTTTAAAGTCTGTGAATGACGATCCCTGCCATGGCGGCTCGGAGCCTGATCCTTGAAAATTGACATAGCCAACTTGTGGAGGAGACGCATCTGTCTGGGGCAACTGTACACACAATCATTCACCAGCACCACTTGCACATTTTGGGAACTCGGCTGGGAGTTATTGCCACATCACCCGTACAATCCTGATTAAAGGAGTTCCTGGGGGAACAAAGGTTTATAGCTCTGGCGTACTGAGAAAGCTTTCTACCTTAATGGTATCCAAGCAAGTCCATTAGTGTAGCACGGGATTATATAGAGAAATAAATGGAGTTTTGACTCTCAGAACTGTGTTCTGTTATCATATGTCCCAGTTTGACCCTCCTGTATCTTGGCCAATTATCTTTTACAAAAAAGGTTCTTTTTGAAAGTTTAATACTTTACCGCAGATACTCCGCGAGCCGTGGTCTTTTTCTTTCAATATATGCTTTTTTTCTTTTTCTTTGAGCTAACTAAAAACTTTCCATTAAATGGAAAATTTAACGACCATGCATTAATCTACATCACCTTCATGATGATGTAAATAAAGCGCCAATTTTTAGCGTTGCGAGATGTTTTTCTGCTCAACACGGTTGTAAAGAGTGGCTTCAGGAGTTGCTGAAGCCGAGGTCATCTACAATCAGATCGAATTCTGTTCTACTTCGAGTCCTCTCATCAACAGGACGTAACTATCAGCAGAATCACGGCTCACTAGATGTATTTTTGTGCGTTTCTCAGCAAACAAGCTCAAATCGATTAGCTTAGAAAGAAGGATGAACTTACAATGAGTGATGTGAACTTAATGCATATCAACAAACTGTTCCAATATCATCTCGAGCACGAATGTCTGTGATGCTGTCGGAGAGTCACATGACTGTGTATTCGGTTGAACAATAAAGGTGCATTCACTCCAGTATTCATCTGTGATAAAAGGTTGTTTGATCAGGCTTTCGGAATTGTGTACTGTCTGAAAACAGCTCGTCGCGCTTGACATTCGAGTAGCGTCTGGTTGTCACATAGACCATTGAAGAACCTGGCTTTCTGAGGTCCATCTGGCTAGACAGATTTATTTTTAACCTGCAGATCAAATAGCAAGATGCTGTAAGACGCCACATCCATCATGTTGCGTGTTTTATTAAGTCTATATTCAAGTCTTTTAAAATTATATTGCTAATAAATAAACACTGCGCTTCCTTTAATATACGTATGAAGTAGACAACACACAAGGTCTGCATTGGATCACATGGATCAGTATCAAACTTCTAGATGCTTTATGCTGAGATGCTTTATTGCTTATAACCGCGGTTGTAAGGAGTGGCTGTTTTTATCTCCTGAAGCTCAGGAATCAAAAAACCTCTTTCTACTCGAATCTTCTCATCGACAGAACATGACTGTCACAAAATCACCGCATGCTGGATTTTGTGTGTGTGTGTGTGTGTGTTTCACACCTGTGTTAAACTTACGGAAGTTTCTGAAACAGTTGACCGCGCACTTTCCTTTCAGAAAATTGTCAGGGGATGAGGGAAAAAAACAACAACAACAACAAAAAAAACACCTTGTGAACCTTGTACACTGGTGTAGAGATCTCCATAAATTTTCTAAAGAAATAAAAGCATTCAAATACAGTGCAAAGCATTTTTTCAGTTAAAAACAACTCCATCCACACGTTGACCAAGTGGGTGGTGATGGTGTCAGGATTAGCAGCAGATTAAGATGTGTAAATTACAAACTAGCATGGAGTTAAACAACCTCAAATGTACGTCATCTGATTTCAAAGCACTATAAAGGAACGCATAAACCCCCCACAACGAATAAAAGCTTGTTCTCTTCCTTGTTCCTCGTCTCCTGTCCGCACTTCCCCTTCTCGTATTTGGTTACACTTTTCAAGCAGAACAGCGGATGACGCAAAAAAAAAAAAAAAAAACCCGCCCCCACTAGAAATACACTGGGGGTTTTGCATTACCTCACTCTGGATGGTTTGGGAGGTGTAGGTGTAGGGGAGCTTTTTCACTCTCCAAACACTTCACAACCGCATCAAAGGCTTCAAATGGAGTTTAAGAAATCATCAAATAAAATTACACAAATAAAAAGTGTGTTGTCCATCCTTTGGAACACTTTATTATTATTATTATTATTATTATTATTATTAATACAGAATGAGCAATGTAAATATAACTAACATCAACTCCAATTTAAAATGTTTCTTTTTTAAAAATTTTATATAATTGGACTGTAAGCTATATTTAAGGTAAAAAGTTTATTCTTTGAGTGCTCACTCACTATATCTCACTCACTAATCGTCTATACCGTTTAATCCTATATTCAGGGTCACGGGGGGTCTGGAGCTTATCACAGGAGACTTGGGATATGAGGTGGGGTACTCCCTGGACAGGGTGCCAATCTATCACAGGGCACACACACTCATTGACAATTTTGGGAACGCCAATTAGCCTAATCTGGATGTCTTTGGACTGTGGGAGGAAACCCATCAACCACGGGGAGAACATGCAAACTCCATGCATACAGCAGTGGGAATCGAACCCGGACCCTGGAGGTGCAAGGATCAGTTCCAACTGATCAACTAGAAGTAAAGTTATTATTTCTTGTTCCTACAACTTGGATAAGCGACACGACTTTTGTCAGGGTGTGTACACCATCGTGCTGATTTCTTTGAACATGAAGGAAAAGTGTGACTTGTAGTGAAGGTTTGAGACTGAAATGTTAATTTTTCATCACCTCCGGAAAGTGACATTGTTCAAATAATTTGAATGATTCATAAAGTATTCAAAGCTTTTAAGGTGAACGTTGAGGTTAAACGCCGGACAAATACAACGTTTCAATGTCTCCTGCACAATGGCAAAAGTTCGGAGTTACTTCCACATCTTCCCATCAAATGTGTTAAGCAAATTCTGTTTTACTTTCCAGGGCTCAAGGCTGTTGTTCCGTCTCAGCTCAAATGCCTTCTTTTGCATTTCAAATGAGCTCTCGCAGCAGATGTTCTCTTCTTTTATATGACCCATTCCTTCTCCCTTATTCCTCTTATTCCTCATGTCAACACATTTTCTTATCACGCCCGAGTTTTGCAAAATAAGAGGAACTCATTGAGGGCCGTTGTAATTCCGTTCAGCTCTTGAAGGAGGAAGGAAATGGGACGCGTGGTTAGCGATCAGGCTTTAAAAGGCTACGTGGGAGCCACAGAAGTCTGGATCCATAGCCAATTTGTTCTCATAGTATGAAACATATTCTTTTCTTTTTGTATTCCAGACACAAGATGACATTGAAACAAATGTCTGAAGTCTAATAGTTCTGATAGGCCACATTAAGAAATGTTCATTGAATGTTGAGGAACATAGCACCGTGGTGCATTTAATATATACTCAAGGACGAATGAAACAGTACTTTTATTTCTCTAGAATAAGTGAGATAGTTTGACATCAGCACCAAAAATTAAAAACTCAGACAATGTTGATGTTGAGGATGACGTAGAGACTACACGAGCCACGGTACGATCTCCCTGCACGTAAAGCAGCAGCTAGCATCCTCGACCAGTCAGACCAGTCAGACGACTTCTCATGTGTAACCCTAGAATACTAGCAACAACACCGGCAGAGTTTTCTGTACAATTTCTCAAATGACACCACAATCTTGTCTTGTGACGTCGTCACTTTCCAACGCCTAGAGGGTGATCAGGAGTGGAACCAGTTGTGTGGAATCTGTTCCGCAGCCTGGAAATGGTATTCCACGGCAACTCCAAACCTTCTGGAGACGTCAGTTTGGGTCACACCACTTTCTAATGGGGCATTATAACGTGAAGACATAAAGTACAATTACTGTACGTTTTTGTTTCCTCATTTTTGATACCAGGCGGCACAGTGGTGTAGTGGTTAGCACCGTCGCCTTACCCCTCCAGAGTCCGGGTTCGAGTCCCAGTCGGGCTCGATTCCTGTCTCTCCGTTTTCATATTCTCCCCGTGCTTTGTGGGTTTCCTCCGGGTACTCCGGTTTCCTCCCACAGTCCAAAGATATGCAGGTTAGGCTAATTGGCGTTCCCAAATTGCCCGTAGAGTGTATGTGTGTGTGTGCCTTGCGATGGATTGGCACCCTGTCCAGGGTGTACCCCACCTCGTGCCCTAAGCCTCTCGGGATCGGCTCCAGGTCCCCGCGACCCTGAATACAGGATAAAGCGGTGTGAGTGAGTTTTGATACCAAGGCATGTCTGCAGCACATGAGCACATGGCAAACGTCTGAGAAAAAGTGGGAGGGCTTTAGGGCTGAAACGATTCCTCGAGTAATTCGATTACAAAAAATGATCGATGCAAAATCTTCTGCCTCAAAACTTCGTTTAATTAATTTTAAAAGCTTGCGTTATGTTTTTGCGCAATTATTTGTTTGATGTGACAGCGTGCTTGCGGATGCAAGCCGACAGTAAACACAGACGAAGAAGAATCGCTTACGTCACCCACAAAGCGGAAGGAGACAGTTAGCTGTGTATTGATTTGAGGGAGCGTTCTGTTGTGGGCTGCAAAATAGAACGGAGCAATAAAAATATCAGCGAGCCAAGAGATGAAGAAACCAGCAAGAGAAAACGAAGCCGAAACTGTAGATTTAGAAACTTTTAGTTCTGAAAGTTAAGTTGCACAACTTAGTGTTTTTGTATAATTATTTCATTCAAGGTTTCTTCCTATCACCATCTCAGGGAGTTTTTCCTTGCCACTGTCGCCCTCGGCTTGCTCACCAGGGACAAA
>JAQMYG010000001.1:34443293-34458511 GCA_030014215.1 Clariallabes teugelsi
GCAATCCTCTTTCTGACACATTCACATTTTCAATCCACCGATGCTTGCAAAACTTGAGCATGGGAGTGTCACATCCGCGGATATTTTTGAAAAACAAATTTCCATGACTTTTCCAAAACTTTTCCAGGCCTGGAATTTGCCATTTTAAAATTCCATGACTTTTCCAGGTTTTTCATGACCGTACGAACCCTGAATAACACTCATAAACATGTGATTAAAATTTTTCTACCACACACACACATCACTTTTTGTGAAACATTGCTTTTTGTCTTTTTATGATTATAAAAACTAAATACTAAGGGGGGGGGGGAGTAATAAATACTCTCTAGTACCATTTAAATAATTCCAAATACAAAAAAATAACTAAACCATTATTTTTGCCTGCTGTTAAATAATGCAGAACATTTCAACTTTTTTTTTCCTAAAACAGCTTCAAAAGAATCACACACTCTAACACAGCCCCTTTAAAATCACATTTAATCCTCGAATTAGATCAGCTTCCGTGGATTAGAAGTGTGTGTGAGAGAGACATCTCTTACACCTGGGATTTGTCATAGCGTGGGACCGCTGAAGAAGTGCATCCAGTGTTAGACTGACCGCGAGAAGGTCGCCACTTTTCTGGCGTAAGGGTTTAGCAGGTTTTGGAGAAACATGTCCTTGGGCTGACGAGCTCATTGTAAAGTCCACAACGGGACCCGTCCAGATGTAACAGAGTTGCCAGATGTTCGATAATTATCATTTTTGTAGGATAGCTTGGATCTTCATATAATAAATGAGGATTAATTGTTAAAAAACTCCAAATGTAAGTTTGTCAGATTTTTTTTTTTACATCATAGTTCAACAAATTTGGAGCCAGTCTGGTTGCTCAATTTATACAGGCTGGGCCATAAGTTTCCATACATAGGAAAGGCAAATTTATCCAAAATGAATTATTATATTTATGTATATAAAAATTTGGGGACACATGAAGACCATGATGTATCAGGAAAAAAATAAGACATCATTTGAAGGGCCGCATCACCAACACAGATGTTCTAATGCATATTCATTAACAGTGGGTGAAAAACAATGGAACCATGTAGATCATATTATATTAATAAATCAAATTACTTCCTATGTATGGAAACCTATGGCTAGTAAAGTCTGCTAGATGCATCTCTGAAGCTTGTGTCGAGCAGAAGGGGGCATGTCCAAATGACTGAATCATTATATTGGAGAATTTTGTGCTCGAATTCACAAATCAAGATTTAGGAAAACCTTTTTTGCATTTCACAATGAACACGTGTCTTGTATTAATACAAAATATGAAAATGCAGACAATCTTTGTGAGAGAAAGGAGTTTTGATGGGGAAGGACCTAAGGATCTCATCAAGTCCATGTTATGATTATTTATTAAATGAGGAATTAAACACTTAGAGTAAATAAATAAAAGTGCATCAAAAAAAAAGGGCAGCTTGCACTTAGCGCTCCAGCTTGTGGACTCTGATCAGCTCAAAGGCAAAATATACTGAAAGATCATCACCATCCTCTTTATTGTCAAATGAGCCAAACACGACATGAAACATTTAAATCTTTAAAGTGTTAAGACCCACTTTTGAAGAGGACTTCACACAAAGTACTAGATAATATACAATTAAATTAATACATTCAAAAAGGAGAATAAAAATAAAAAGGAGGGAAAAAACAAGAGTAAAAAGTGCCTTTGCGTTTACTGACTGGGAGGAGTGAGATAGAGAGAGAGAGAGAGAACAAAGTTAAACTGCACACATGTGTTAGCATAACATAATTCGCAGACTTGATGCAGCACTTGTATCTTTTAGTCCACAAGTAAATCACTAAACGATGAAGAACGTCTAACACGGATATCTTGAACATACTAGGGAGAAAATACCTGATAAAGAACACGTTTAAAGAACCCATTTTATTATTTTTCTTCTGTAAACGCCACTAACCGGGTTGACACCGGTACGACGCCCACAGCTGTCCGCACGAGAAAGTCACACGTCACGTATCGAATTCGCACGTCTGATCCGCAGCCAGCATTGAGGAGAAACAGGCTTTTTTTTTTTATATATATATTTTTTAAATCTTCCGATAAAACAAGCGCAAAATAAATGCAAGTGATTATTCTGTAGCTATCCCTGCATTTAAAAAACAAACAAAACAAATCTCCGGCGGTCTAAATCAGATCGGCCACGTTCATGGGCATCTCCTCGACGGTGGTGTTGTAGAACGTCTCGATGTCTCGAAGGATCCGTTTGTCCTCTTCTGTGACGAAGTTGATGGCGACGCCTTTCCTGCCAAAACGACCTCCACGGCCAATTCTGGGAAAAGGAGCGCATTTTTTTTAATTTGTATTTTATTGTTTCATTTCAAACAGACCATCATGCTGTGTGCGAGAGAGAATGCTCCTTACCGATGGATGTAGTTCTCTCGGTTCGTCGGAAGGTCGTAGTTAATAACCAGGGAAACTTGTTGCACGTCAATACCACGAGCCTGGGAGACAGGGGGCTGCATTAATCTACACAGATCCACAGACAAGAACTTGTACAGGAAGCGGCTCATCATCAGGACTCACCAACAAATCTGTAGTGATCAGGACTCGGCTAGAGCCGGACCTGAACTCTCGCATGATGATATCACGCTCTTTCTGATCCATGTCTCCATGCTGTAAGAGAAATATGCGCGCTGTTGAGTTATTTATTTAGGATCATTCACATCTGACTAAACACCACACTTGGTGCAGGGAGATTACTTTCGGGGCGCACGATCAAGTCACGGCTTCAAAAACGGAACAAACTAAATGTAATATTAAACACCAACATGGGCGTGATGTAACCTTGAAGGTTAAAGATTTTGAGTCGTCTCATTTTATAGCATGATGTTAAAACACCCACAGCTCTACTGCCTTCAGTAATGTTTTAAACGATCCCTTTGATCTGTGTTGTCTGATTTGTGTCAAGCAGTTATATTCCTTCTTGAAGTATTTAAATAAAGGCAACATTTTTCTCCCTGAAAAAGTGAGATATTTAAATACATTACGGATTCAGTCAACTTTATTTTAACGTGAATCGATTCGGAATCAAAAACTGACCCACAGATTTAAAATAAATGAACCGCTTATAGTAAACTGCATAATTGATTTCTTTACATTACACATGCTGACACTGATCCATCAAATGCTGTGCACCACATCACATAATGGCACAGTATTAGTACAGGTAGTCCCCAACTTACAAACGAATTCAGCATGTTCTTAAGTCGGATTTATTCCCAAGTCCCAAAGTTATACGCCTCTGACATGAATATACAATGTAAAGTACTCCAATCCACTAGACTAAATGTCTCCTTTCCTCACACTGCCATCATGTGGCCAAAATCTGTAACCACACCTGAGGAAAAGTATCTCCGTGTCCTCTCTGCGCATTTAACTTGCACACGGAATCACGGGCGCCATTTTGACTCAGAGCTGTTTTTCCATTGTGAATTCTGTTTTGTTAAAGATTATGAAAAATCAGGATTATTCACCATTACAGGACCGACATTTCATCATCGTGCTCCTGGACTGATTCATTGAAACAGGTGAGGCCGACTCATTTCTCCTTCACCCCCGGACTCACAATATACCCAGACTTTAGACATTCACTTGTACACTGAAAATATTGTATACAATTGTAAATATTGGTATCTGGTGCAGTGCAGTGTCTATTTCTTGGACACACAGGCAAGATACTTCCACGATTTGTTCTCATCTACTCACGTTTGTAGAATCGTGGTTCGTTCGTATCTGCAGAAATTCACAACTTGAATGTCGGAGACTACCTGCACTGCGATGTTTGACGTTTTCAGTTTAGATGTCCAGCACTGAGGAAAACGTGGATGCTCAATGCTAGTTTTGTTTGTTTTCTAGCACGGCAGCTACATCAAGTATATTCAAGTATATACTGTATATTCAACCTTTCTGAAAACCTGAACTGTAGAGGGAAAGTTTAACAATTTGTACGAGTACGAGATTTAGATCGAGTAACCTCAAGGTTTTAAGCATACGCCAAGACATTCAAAGGATTGAATAACGAAATAAATTTACATAAATTTTTGGCCACATACTGAAGCCTGATCCTTCAACCTGATTAATTTGTACAGAGAACACTTGAAACGAAAAAGCCGTTTTGCTCCTCAAGCCGTTATTGCTGTGCGACCCCAAGTTACCTCCTGCAAACTGAGCCAGTTGGTCAAGGGTATGATCAGTAAAGTAAGAAAAATCTCTCCAGTGTAGTCAGTCCCGAAAGATGGTATGCCATCATTTCATACCCGACCTAACAAGCCAATCCTGACGTAAAAAAACCCCCCAAAAAAGTCAGTTTCTCGTACCAGTGCGGACACTGTAAAGTCTCTGGCGTGCATTTTCTCAGTCAGCCAGTCCACCTTTCTTCTCGTGTTCAGGAAAATGACGGCCTGGGTGATCGTCAGAGTCTCGTACAGATCGCAGAGCGTGTCCAATTTCCATTCCTAAGACACAAAGGAAGAGACTTTTTAGCGCCAACCCACGACAAAGCAAAGCACAGCAACCCATGTGAATACTGAAGTGTAGCGCAGAATCTTGAGACGCAGGACACGGGACATTAAGAAAGAGGTCCCTCCTGGACTCGTTTCCGATGCTGCGTTCTTTTTTTTTTTTTGGTTGCTCTTCCTTCTTTGAGACGTACCATACTAGCATGATCGGCAGGGTTAAACCAAAAGGCTCAGACCTGCCGATTTTGGCATGGCGCTTTTGATAAAGAAGGTGTGTGTTTCTCGGGCAAATCAGAGTGGTTATTTGTTTGCGTGCGTGTTTAAAAACCACCTCTCTTTCTACGTTGATGTAGAACTGCTTGATACCCTCCAGGGTAAGCTCCTCTTTCTTCACCAGGATGCGGACGGGCTCGCGCATGAACTTCGTGGTCACGTCCAGGACCTCTGCGGGCATGGTGGCCGAAAGGAGCACCACCTGAAAGCAGACACGGCAGAGACGTAAAGGTTACTTCACGCCCAGAGAGCGTCTGCTGATCACAAAAATGTCAAGATCCGTCACCGACTGTGACGTCACCACAAACTGTGTTTTAGTTATCTAAACAGGACTAAAAAAATTTTTTTTTAAATAATAAGGCCAAGATCTACAAACTACCTGCGACCACTTTCTACTTGCTTTTCCAAGTTTATTCAAGTAGAAACGGGTTAACTGTTGCACTGAGCCTTGAAACAAAGGCCACTGGACATTAAGAAAGAGGTCCGGCCAAGTTTCATTTCCGGCGCAGGGCACGTTCGTCTCCTTCCATGCTTTCACTCTGCTGGCATTATTACATAAACCAGGAGACCTGGATTCTGTAATTTAAGCACAGTTCTTTTGGATGGAAGGAAGGGGAAAAGAAAAAAAAAAAAAAAAAAAAAAGGTTCTTGCTTAAGAACTGAATCAGATCCAGCCCCCTGGATTTCTGGTTCTGCTAGAACATCACCCTGACTCACCTGAATGTTCGTGCTCAGCTTCTGAAAGATCTCATAGATCTGATCCTTGAAACCACGACTTAGCATTTCATCGGCTTCATCCAAAACGAACATCTTGATCCATTTAGGAGCTACGGAGGTGGGACAGGGGGGAGGAAAAGGAAAAAAAAAAAAATTTTTAACAAGGTTTACAGAATCATCCATACAGGTCACACTATGCCACAGTGGAAAGAGCTGTGATCAGTAAAGTTAAAAAAGCATCTCCATGATGTGTCAGTCCCGAAAGATGGTATGCCATCATTTCACACTCGATCCAATAAAAGAGAATAAATAAATAAATAAATAAATAAAAGACTTGAGCTTACAGAGAAACCTCCTGTTCAGCATGTCGAACACGCGCCCCGGGGTTCCCACGACGATGTGCGGCGCCTCCGCTTGCAGTTTCTGCATCTCGTTGCGCACATTGGTGCCCCCGATACAGGCGTGGCACGACGCGCCCATGTAGTCGCCCAAGGCCAGGATGACCTTCTGAATCTGTGCAGACATAAACAACAGTAGTCAGACTTATGAATTTATTATTTTTTTTTAAAAGCCTTTGCATGAGCTGAAGCAACAATGAAGCATTTAGGCTCCGCCCACTGAACACAACCATGCATTCAGACTGGACAAAATTTCTTAAAACCTCACTAACGCATCACTCCGCATCCTGCAGTATACATTCTGATGTTCGTTATTAAACCCAATTAGAAAAATCAAGAAAAACTTTTTTTCAACAGACAAGTTTTTTTTCATTAATTGTTTTATAGTAGGACAAACAAGCAAAAAAATTAATTTCTAAAAATACATAAACAATATTAAAACAGAAGAAATACACCATGAAAATAACATTTGATTTAACAAAATGGAGAATCCTTTCATTTATGCACATCTGATTAACTTTATTTGCTAAAGATCAATTTAGTTGTTGCAGTTCTTGTGGTAAAACGTGTTCCATCGATACGCGCCCCAAAACAGTATTATGTATTTATATATACACTTTTTTTTGTATTTGAGGTGGTAAAATGCTGCTGCTGCTCCTCTATAATCCAGCAGGTGGTGCTCTCTAAACTACTCAGATAGCACCTTCAGGAAATGAATTTTTATTTTTTTATAATGCAGGTTTTCTTAAAAAAAACTTTTTTTTAAAGAAAACCTGCATTAATATTTAAACGCACGCTGGAAACCGGACTTCCTGCTCAACATTAAATACAAAATGCATTAATTCTCAAGACTCCACAGTTTTACAAAGCAGGAAGAAGAGCAAAATTGTACCTTGGATCGAGCCCCAAATATGCCGCCTTGGTCTGAGACACACTTAAGTTTATCATGACCTCAGGTACAGCATACCTGCTGAGCGAGCTCACGGGTCGGTGCCAGGACCAGAGCCTGGGTCTCTTTCTGCTCAATCTCCAACTGCTGCAGGATGGAGATGGCAAACGTGGCTGTTTTGCCAGTGCCTGATTGGGCTTGAGCAATGACATCGTATCCTGAACGGGACAAAACAAACAGGATTCACATACATCATCCGCTCCGAACTACTTGTTGAAAGTCGTTAGAAAGTCTGTTCTCTCCTTTCACAGCGCAGTTACCTTTAATGCAAGGAATAATTGCTCGTTGCTGAATAGCCGACGGCTTCTCAAAACCATACGCGTAGATTCCTCGAAGGAGCGTCTCCTTCAGGTTCATGTCATCGAAGTTGTCCGTGATCTCGTTCCAGTTGCTCTGCAAAGCAAATACAGATGTTCAAGACTTAACTCATGCATTTATATATTAAATAAATCAAGCACCAACGCTGGGAAATTCTGGAAAAACTTTACATCATAAAAGTCCTCAAGATTTTCAATGCCAAGATTACACAATGAAGATCCTCATCATCACTACACCATTCTTGCATCATTTAAATCAGCTTCTCTCTCTCTCTCTCAACAGCACTTGCACTGAGGTTTTAATATAAAATAAAAATAAACAAATCCCACACGACCAGGACACACACTCCTGCAGTCTAGCAGACTAAATCTGTCTCAGGAGAGCATGCCATGCGTATTAGGTGTACTTAAGGCTCACTTGGACTACACAAAATGGCAGCTGCTCCCATTTTTGCTCTATATGGCACTTCAGCACAAACTGTGGACGCAGTAAAGCACCATGTCGTGATTCAACAATCTCATACTGCGCATTAAAAAAAAAGAAATAATCAGCAAAGTTGTGATTTAAGCACCAGTCTTCTGAAGCTTCAGGTAAAAAGTTGTGAATTTCTGTAGGTCACGGCATCGGACACGACGTTGTCCGTTTAACATAGCTGCACACGAACTTGGAAACCTGACACGAGATGTTCTGGCTTTGACGTGGACGTTTAAGTATCTAGATATAAACAAGATATGCAAGTGTGCGCGCGTGTGTAAAAATGCAGTTTGCATAGTAGCTGTATATAGATACATGCACAGAAATAGATCGGTACCGCAAGATCACCACTCTTGTCGAACAAGCAAAACTATTTCAAATTGGGCAAAAAAAAAACTGTAAGAGGTAAATCTTGCTTGACTGCTAACTTGACCTATAAATGTTACATTGGTTTGCTGAGCAAGCTGTGCTGTTCTTAACACCAAAGTTTACTGAAAACAGGCTGAAGAACGTTCACCACCTGTTAAATCACATTCTTTCCACTGACTGCAGGCATATTTATTTTTACAAAAACATAGACTTGACTTAGAAAGCATTAGGGATGGGAATCACCAGTCATCTCCTGATACCTCAGCGACGATTTGATCATCATTACGGTTCTGAAAGCATGACGATTTTATAAATATCCTCCGTCATAATTATTTCGAAGCAAACAATTCACTCTTACCATACAGGATGTAAAGGTGTACATAGTTCTGAGTGTACCACCTGCAGGATTACAAAGAAACAGTGACGTTATACCGCCTCAAAACTCTGACTGTGAGTGCGAGCGGCTTCTAACGCACATGTTTTCAAATGACCAGTGCTCGAGGTTTTCCGTGAGACATGTGCAAGTGCGTGTAATGAGTTGGTTTGAAATGTACGGTGTTTGGAGTAAACGCGTATGAGTTTTTTTTTTTAATAACGCAACACCATAAAGATGCATTCCTGTTGCACCACTCTAAGCGTCTGCGCTATATTGCTTATATCTGATGTCGATCACCGCCAATCAAACTGAAAAACCAGCCAATTCTGATTACTGGACAATCAACCGGTTCTTCTCTATTATAAATGTTAAATTAGTTTTTTAGTCACAGAAGAATCTTGATTCATAACTGAATCCATTTCGACCCCTATCTCTAGAAAGCATTACTTAAGCAAGAATTTTGGACCTGCCAAACAAGGTCGTGTTAAACAGCCTTAAGTTATACTTAAAAAAAAAAAAAAAAAAAAAAAGACAATACAATGCAGTCGAAGAGAAAGCAAAATACTGCTGCAAATCCAAAAACTGTTTTTAGAAAGTTACCTCGATGACGCCATCAGGCTCCATTCCTTCTGGCCCTCCATGGTCTCGATCTCTGGAACTACGGTTGTAAAGGACAGACACGTGATTAACTGAAGCTTTAAATATTGCACAATGCATATGCAAAACACGCAGACTTAGAAAAATCGGGCATTTTCTAAACCGCCACGTGGAAAACCTGAAGTGTTGCTGAACCCCAATCGCCGCTCTGCTCCCTACACAAGGGCCCTACTTTATACACTACTTGAGAGCGGCGTGTGCAGCCCGCGTAGTGCACTATACATTCAAATGCGACGCCATTTAGGATCGTCGTCAGACCCCGAGTGATAAATGACAACCGCCGGGGCTCATTTTACACCAAGGCGATTTATAAAAGGGCAAATTGTGTTCCCGTCATGGAAACAGATTAAGATTCAAACCGGCGGAGAAAAGATTAAGATAGTGCGAGTTGTACGGCTAAATAGAGGAGCGCTCTGGGAAAATAAACTTATCCTTGCTAGTTTCTTAGCGTTAGCTTTAACGTACAGGCCTCGGAATGAGATGCGGGCGTGACACCGTCAAATATACGACCTTCGAGAACTTTCGTGACGAAACATGTATACGTATTTAGTTAGTAACAATGACCTAGAGAATTGTAGATCTCAAACAAATTAAATTCCAGCACCGGTTAGCTTAGCTATACTGAGGTACGTCGCGAGCTAGCTAGCTAAGGAACAGCGAGTAGGCCATGGCGTGGCGCGCGGCCTGAGCAACAAGCAACGTTAAAAAAAAAAAAAAACACACACATACAAGCACGTTAAACACCATGACTGAACTTTACTTAGGGGGAAAAAAACCTAATCTCTAATGATCATAAATGATAACCCGGCGCATATAAACACCCGGACACACCTGTGATAATCAGCAGAACCGCTAGACATGATCCGCTCACGACTTCAGCATCCACTCGGAAAGGAAGAGCGCGTGAATCTCAGGCGAGTTTTATTTAACCGGAACTATTTCGTTCCGGAGCGCGCGTGCACCCGGAGTTTAATCACGTCAGGGAAAAAGAAATAAGCGAGCCGTGTGTAGGATATCGTGTTTTTTTTTTTTTTTTTTTTTAAAGATATAAATTTACGGCGTTATTCATTGCTGAGGAAAAGCCTAACGATTTTGTTTTCTTTGATAATAGATAGACAGCGCTTGTTGTTTCACCCGGAACTATATGACGAGGCGCAGGGATATTGCCGCAGTGCGGAGGCGTGATGCGGCGCTACGGGGTCTCCGCCGGTTTGGACTGATGGACATGCTGTCCAAAAAAAAAAAAAAAACACACACTCACATATATGAAACATATGTGTTATAAAGTATATCAGTTTATTAAAACACACTTCCAGATACAAAAGATTTAAAACAATATCATCTTTTAAAAAAAAAGCAGCTTGGTGTTTTTTCTACTATTAAAAGTTGTTCACACATTTCTTTTCCTCTATATTTAAATTACTGTAATGTCATCATTTAAATCCTAAATATTTATTTTCTTCCTATTTCATTTATATATACAATATCTCACAAAAGTAAGTACACTCCTCACATTTCAGCAGCCACTTTATTATATGTTTTGAAGGGACAATACTATAGAAATGAAACTTGGATCTACTTTAGAGTCGTCAATGTACAGTTTGTATATCAGTACAGATTTACTCTCCTCTAACAATAACTCAACATGCAGACTTTATTGTCTAAATAACTGGCAACGAAAATGAGTACACCCTGAGTGAACATGTCAAAACTGTGTCCAAAGTGTCAGTATTCTGTGTGAGCACTGTTGTTATCTATCACGGCTTCAATCCTCCTGGGCCTGGACTTCACCAGAGCTGCACATGTTGTTGCTGGGATCATCTTCCACTCTTCCATAATGATATCACGGAGCTGCTTCCTCTTGAGGACGCCCCACAGGTGCTCAGTAGGGTTCAGGTCTGGAGACATACTCGACCACTGACAAACACATGAACATGATGAATAGGACACGTGACTTTGCATGGTTAAAGATGTACAGCTGTTATCACTTAGGGTGTACTCACTTTTGTTGCTAGCTGTTTTGACAATAATAGCTGTATGTTGAGTTATACAGCTGATTGAGACAAGGCTCCAGACCACCTACGATCCTGCATACGCGATAAAATGGTTTATACAGTGAGTTAGTAAGCGTGCCGTCACAGTTCCGTCCTCACTGAATGTAACAGTAGGCAGCGTCGTCTACTGCGAAAACGAATATGCCTGTCCAAGATCATAGCTACTGAAACCCTGAATCAGACTGCGGAATGGCGTATACGACGAGCAAATCAGAATTATACGGTGACGCAGAAATAAGGGCTGCTGAAACATTGGAGCGCTGTGAGGAGCATCAGCGAGTTGACCGCGCACGATCTGCATGCGGTGGAACCTCTAGTCTATTCAATCTATATAGTAAAAGTTTAAAGTTGTCGTATCTATATATTGAAGAGTTTTGTGGAAAAATTATTTGGGGGGGACGTATGATGAATAATAAAACACATCAAGATCATTCACTTACTCATTCATCGTCTATACCACTTTATCCTGTATTCAGGGTGGCGGGGGGCCTGGAGCCCATCCCAGGAGACCCAGGGCACGAGGCGTGATACATCCTGGACAGGGTGCCAATCTATCGCAGGGCACACATCAAGATGTTTTTTTGGAATTTTTCTCTGCCTGTTTGAATTTTGATGAGATTTTCACAGGTGTTTTTGACTTGAGGAAACATATAGGCTTTGTTTCATTGCAATCGGCCAACAGGGAAGAGAAGATTTGCTCATATGAAATATCATTAAAAAAAATCATTAGTTCATCTCAAAATTCAACAGATGGCACTGTACATTGTTTCATATGCGTTTATGAGTAGGCAGTGGTTATAAAAGTCATCACACACCTTCATTCCGCGCACTCCACAGTAACACGTAAAATCTTTTGTCCGTTCCATAATTCAATGGGTTGCGTTGTATATTTTTTATAAAACACTTATGAGTGTGCAATTAAATTCCACGCGATGAAGTCGCCGGCACATCTAGTTATTAATAAGAAATATTTAATTAAGCAATATCACACTTGAGGTCGTACTGTTGTGCTGGATATCGGCACGGCTGTGATGCGGTCCACACCTGTCCTGTTATTTAACCAGTTATTTTGCTCCGCTAACTCATAACCTTCTGCACATGGCGGAAATAATTAACCGTCACTGGCGGAGTTGGCGACCAGACAGTTAGTGTAATTAACAGGTGTAAAAGTAGTTTTAAATTCTTCCCGATACTATGTAGTCAAACGGTGTGGAAAATAAGTCATGGAGATGGACAGTCTCTTCATATACTGTGGACCGTACAGACCTACTTTGACGTTGGCTGTGACCAACACTTTATGGGTTATTAGAATACCTGGGACACGGAATGATATGTATAACGTCTATCATCACTACTTGTGGACTGGTTCTCATCCAATCAGTTTGGGTGGTTGAAACTACCTGTTGTATAACTAATTATATGCATTAAAAAATGTATAAGACATGAGAGACCATGTTACTATGTTAAAATAAATAATGCATGGGGGTGGTGTACAAGCAGAGTGTTACTAATCACTCTATGTATATTATTATTATTATTTTTGACTAATTCCAGCCATACACCAATGATTACAATGCTTAAAAAGAGTTAATGTGGATTGTCTAAGAAACAAGTTACTGTTCTCACTTACATTATATCTGTGATAAAAACTGTTGTTCCTCACACAGCCTGTTATTTTACTGAAAAAAACAGAAAGTTTAAACTCCTCTGTTCTAAAGTCTCTTTTGACCTGGAAAACTTTAAATGTTAAAAAAAAAAAGCTCTAGCAAAAGAGATGTATCTCCTAAAAAAAAAAGTCACCAAATATATTATCATATATTTTTACTTTGTTAAGCAAATGCATATTTTTAAAACCGATTTAATATTAAGCTTAAGTTGTTACTATAGAAACAATAGAACGAATTGAAACAAACACTATTTATATTAACCTGTCATTCATGTTACACCTGAAACTAGTGTCTGAGCCGTACAGCCGTACACTGTAAAATAAATTGCTAAAGGCGTCCAAAATACACAATAATCTCCTTTGAACAGTTGATATTGAGATGTATATCTGCTACTTCTGCTCTGTAAAGCTTCATAATGCCTCTAATCTGAGGTGCTGGTTGTTAATTGGTGATTTCTGCAGCAGAGGTCAGTTTTGGTCTTGCTTTCCTGGAAGGGTCTTCATGAGAGCTAATTTCATCATGGTGCTTGATGGGTTTTGCAAATGCACTTGAAGTTCTTACAAAAACTGTTCCAGAACAGCTGACTTCCGTGTCTTAAAGGGACGACTGACTGTTGTTGTTGTTGTTGTTGTTGTTACTTAATTACCTAAGCCATATGTGCTATTTCATAGTTTTGAAATTTCCGGTACAGTACTTTTATCGAATTTAGAAAATAAACACAAAACAAAAAACATTGAAGTAGGAAGTGTTTCCAAACTTTTGACTGGTACTGTAATGAACTTATCCCAGTGTTTCACTAGTACTTGGACACCATCAAGATAGAAAGTTTTCTCAGTACGCCAGAGCCATGATTGGACTGCTTACGTCATGTCTGAAATTCTGACTTGCAGCATCTCCTTCAATGGCCAAATATGTGGAAATGTCTTGGAGCGAGTTACTGTAATGTGCAAGTGGTTTTGGTGAATGATTGACTTGCGGATGCATCTGTTCTGCAAGTTTGTGACAAGTCATCCATCGGTTTTCAATGATTAGGTGTTCCAGTCGCTGAATGTTCACCGGAACGACTGCAGTGGGCACCGAGTCACCTTGCTCGGGATCGTCATTCATGGACGAATGGACTTCTTTAAAACATTTGCACTATTCAAATGTTTTACTCTGGATAAGAGTCTCATCACCGTCTTCTGTAAGTGTTGCTTTTATGTCTTCATTCACTAGATATTTCATCCCAAGTCAATTTGACTTTCATAAAAAGTGTACAAATACAGTAATTTGTAAAGTTGTTATATACAGTTATTTTACATTATTTGTTTTTTATATTTAAAAACCTCACTCTTATATGTAATAATTAAAATAATAAATACAATATTTTGAACAGGATGTCGAATGTCATATCATATCACCTGTGATGATATTTAATTTTTGTTTTTATAAAAAAAAATTAACAGTCTTTAAAAAAAAAATTTGTTTAATTGCCCTTGTGTGTTATTCATAACATTCATTTATTTTTAAAATTTACTGTTGTGAAACATTCAGGTGCATTTTATATAAGATCACATTATTAGGGCACAAGCACTATAGATTTTGCTGGATAGCTCATACACCCTTTCACGTAGGCAAGCGAAACTCGGTACACATTTAGAGCTCATTGGGCCGAACAACTTTCCTGGGCTCAACTCAACAGGAGGCCGGTTATTTTGGGTTGTTCGCAAAAACGCACTTGATGGATTTTGATATACTCCTCCTAGGGAATTTATACGATCGCCGCCAAACCGGGCCGATCTAAAGAATGATCTAAAGACATTGAGGATATAAAAATGCGGAGGGATTTGTGATATCGTGATAATGCCTTAAACTTACACCGAAAAATGATTAATAACTTTCTGTGTGGCGTTATATTCAGTGACATCATAGTGTGATGCTTTTTTTCCAGCATTTTTTCCTATTGAACACACGTACACAATGTTAACACTCACACACACACACACACACACACACGCACACACACACACACACACACATGTCTCACACACACCGGCACACACACTCATACATCACACACATGCACACATACATACACACACATTACAAATGTTAACACTCACACACACGCACAAACACACATATATCACTCTCACACAGACGCACACATACTGTACTCATGTATATCACATATCACTAATTTTAACACACACACTCACATCTCTGTCTCACACACCCGCACGCAGAAACACACATACTAACAAGTCACATGTCGCACACACACATCACACACATCACTAATGTTAACACACACAGACTCACACAACACACACACAAACATGCACAAACACATTTACTCGTCACACACAGACTGACACATCCACACCTCACACACACACACACACACACACACACACACACACACACACACACACACACACACACAAACACACACATACAACCACACTCAACAAA
>JAQMYG010000001.1:34558879-34571026 GCA_030014215.1 Clariallabes teugelsi
CTGCTCTCGCGCTCTCTAACCCTCTCTAAAGTCTGGATGCGCTCCTCTAATGCTAATATCTTCTCCGTCAGGGTGCTAACTAACACACATCTATCACAAGTAAAGTTATCGCTAATGACGGAGGAAGAATGTCTAAACATCCTGCACTCCACACACTGAACAAGCTGATTCAGTTTTAAAATTACAGATTTTAGATATTATAGAAATGGTGTTAAAATGTTTTCCATGTCATGCATTTCACCCATCATTTGATTTTAATTACTTTTACTACCTGTGCAAAAAATAGATCCAGAAAACTGCCGACCTCCACAATTCCAAAACAACGGCTTTTTTGTCCCAAATTCGGAGAATTACAGAACCGGAGATAAAATCACCTACGGCTGTAACACGGGTCTGAAACCTGACCTGAAAACATGGTGGGGGGAGATAACATGCAAGAATGGAGAGTGGTCACACACCCCTCGGTGTATTGGTGAGTACTATACCATCGTCAGTACAATACTTCAACTGCTGAAGAGGTTTTTGGTTTTCTGTTCATTTTGTTCTACTATCATACGCCAGAGGTGGGTAGAGTAGCCAAAACATTTACTCAAGTAAGAGCAACTGAACTTCAAAATAATATTACTCAAGTAGAAGTAAAAAGTAGTCATTTAAAATATTACTCAAGTAAGAGTAAAAAGTATTCGGTAAAAAGACTACTCATGTACCGAGTAACTGTTTTAATCATAATGTTCGATTATTTTTTAAATTGATTGGTCAAGCAGAGTCATGAGATTGTTGTCGCTTCATCTGATTGCTGAAACATGTCATGTGGTAGGTACTCGGGCTGCATGTGTAGAATAAATGGTAGAAAAGTAACGAGTCGAGTGTAGCCGAATGTAGCGGAGTAAGAGTAGCATTTCTTCTTCACAAATCTACTCAAATGAAAGTAAAAAGTATGGCGCAGTAAAACTACTCATGTAACTGTAAATGTAACTCGTTACTACCCACCTCTGTCATACGCTTATTATTACTGTAATACCACTACATGACTTGAACATGTATAATATTTATGCTGTTGTTCAGCACACACAACGGAAAAGCACATACTTATGGAACGAGTCATTTTTACAGAATCTAAAATGAAATCAGACAATCTGCTCATTTTAATTCATACACATTTTCTCACATTTTATACACATTTCTATAATTTTCCTATAAAGCTGCTTTGCGACATTAGCATTGTAAAAGTGCTATACGAATAAAATTTAAATAAATTGGATTGCAGTTAGTAATTAAATACATGTGGAAATATTAAATGACAGAGTATATAGGCTAAATAAATTGTAAAATCACTTATTATGTAAAGTTTCTTATGTTTGTTTTTGTAGATGAAGCATGGTGCATTACCACACATGTGCCAAATGCCAAACCAGATGTGTTACAAGCGTCCCGTCCTGGTAAGTACGATTTTGAATGTGACCACGGCTACTGGATTGAAGGTGGAAAGTCAATGGCTGAGTGTGTAGCTGGATCTTGGACCCTTCCAGAGTGTAAGCGTAAGTGTCCGTACTGCAAGCATGACTTATATTTCATTAACAATCCTGTGGTGTTATTAAACAAAGTTTTTTTTTATTTTACAGAAAAGTCCAACTCTTGTGCTCCTCCTCCTCGTGTTAACAATGGAATGATCACAACACCGTACCGATATATGTTTGAGAATGGGGAGAAGCTTGAATATATTTGTGCAAGAGGATATAGGTTAGATGGAGACAAAACGAACACTTGTGAGCAAGGCGCGTGGTCCTCTAACCCTAGATGTGGTAAGATTCTCACACACTGCTAGTGTAATTTCAGCATGTTGGGTTATGTGATTATTATATTTTACATATGTATATAAAGTGCATCTTGGAAAATTTAAAGTCTGTTAATTACTTGTAAATCTTATCTAGAGGCTTCCATGAGTACTGCAACCAGAAGTGGAGCACCAGGATGTGTCAGATAGACAAGTGTGTAGATTAACAGAGAGAGAGAGAGAGAGAGAGAGAGAGAGAGTTTTTACACACTTTATTGTGACAATTTAAGGAAAGATACTATTTTATATTTTCACTTTATATAGTACATATTTATATACATATTTATATACACACATACATACACTCATTCATACATATACACACACTCATACATGCGCGCGCACACACACACACACACACACACACACACACACACACACACAATTTAACATATTTACAATTGAGTGTGTAGTTGCATTCATTGTATTGCTCTGTCCCGAGCTACTGTCAATGTCCATGTCCTGTTTTTTTCCCTTGCTGGGAGCAGGTTTCAGTTTCTTGTTAGCTGATGTGAGATGTTTGAGCATTTTACTGTTTACAGGAAATCTTTCGGATAACTGTAAAAATTGGTTTATTTGTTCTTTGACGTGTCTTTGCAGTTCCCCCTGTGTGTGTGCTGTGCTGCATCCCGAGTTTGGCCAGCGGGTTGTTCGTTAGGCGTGGGGTCAATGCTGACTACTGTACTTGCGTTGGGATCTAAACTCACGCTGTGTTCAGTAGTGGCAGTGTTCGTGTCAAGGCCGAGTGCGATGTGTATAGGGCTGACCTTTTTGTGTTTTGACTCGGTTGTGTCACTGAAACCCGCAGCAGACTCGAGCTACTCTGTGTTTTCCCGGCTGGCTGTCCCCGCGCTGTTTCCCGGCCAAGTCGCCCCCCTGACCTTCACAGCTGCTCAGCCATTCCGTGGTGGCGAAAACGGTTGTCCCCCACTTTTCACTTAAAATTTACATTAAGTGTTCCTTCCTGGTTATTTAAAACCATTACAAATCTGTCTGTGGAAGGACAGTACATGTCTCATGTTGGAGCTTTTACACCCAAGCGGGATAGCTCTGATGGGGCTGATGAACTTCCCGAAGCGGGCCAGCTCTTCATGATTTCCTCATCCTTAATGAATGGAGGCACATTTGAGATTACCACTCTTGTCATGGGGGCAGACAAAGGGGTAACCTGGACCTCAGATCCGCTCACATGTATTCTGCTCTTTATGAGTGCACTCACAAGGTTTATCTTTGTGAGAAACACCACCACTGCTTTGTTCATTTGGGAAACACAGTAGATGTTCTCGCACCCGACCTGCTCTCCCACCGCTAGAAGAACCTCCTCCACCTGTCCACCTCCAGCACGCACCTAAAGCCATTCTGGAGAGACAAAGTTTCCTGACCTCAGAGTCCATGGTGCCCCAATCTCACTCTAAAGATTTGTTTTGTTTTGTTTTTTTTGTTAACAACATTCAATAATAAAAAAAATAAAGAAATAAAGTGGGGAAAAAAGTTCTCCAAAACTTGGAAAGACACCAAACAGCCTTCCGCATGCTTTCCTCACATCCAGCGCAGAGAGAGAGAGAGAGAGAGAGAGAGAGAGAGAGAAGAATAATGTACGCTATCAGTCACATAATGTATAAGTTTAATGTATATTTAGTGTTAAGTGCAAGCAGGGATTCCGACACGACTAATTATGACAACATAACTAAAAGGGAGAGCCAGAAGGAAACACAGAGATGAAGTTATTACAGCCAAGACTTAAACACTCAGACTGTGTCTGAGTCCTGAACATTAATTGAAAGGCCACTCAGAGAAAGCTTACTTCTAATTACATGTGGTCCTAGTAGTAGTACACCTGTCTTGTCAGCATTAAGCAGAAGAAAGTTAACAAGCATCCACTGTCTAATGTCCTTCACACATTCTTCAACTTTATTAATGTAATGTCTCCATCTGGTTTTGCTGAGACTTACAACTGTGTGTGTCATCAGCATAACAGTGGAAGCTAATACAATACTTATAAACAATGTTAACCAGAGGAAGCATATACTGTAGAGAGAAAATAGCAGTTGGCTTAAAACAGAACCCTGAGGAACACCAAGCTTCACTTTAGTACATGTGGAATACTTACCATTTACATCTGGCAAATCGTCGAATGAGACCTGAGTGAGGAGAGGGCAGATCCCTTAATTTCTACAACATTTTCTAATCCATCAAGAAGAATGATATGATATATGGTGTCAAAAGCTACACTTACAACGTAAGCAATGAGACACAAACCTGATCAGAGGCCAGTAGTAGGTAATTTACCACTTTATCCAGTGCTGTCTCTGTTCTGTGATGCAGCCCAAATCCTGACTGCTACATTTCTCAAATGATATTCCTTCGTAGATATGAACATAGCTGCTGTGCTAATACCTTTTCTATAATCATGGAGATAAAGGAGAGGTTTGATATTGGTCTATAGTTGGACAGCCGACAAGAGTCAAGGTCAGGTTTCTTAATTAGATGTTTAATAACTGCTAGTTTAAAAGATTTAAGTGCATAGCTATTGCTGATTTTTATTATTTTTTTATTTTAAGGGGTTCAGTTATTTCTGGTATTATCTTTGGTAAAGAGATAAGTGAATTTAGTTCAGTCGTTTGAAGTGAAGTAAAATACTCCACTTCAAAGTGCTGACCCGATATAGTTAGATTATCACCTACATCATTCTTTATTAAATTATCTGGTTTAAAGCCTGAATTTGACTAATATTTTTAAGTTTGTCATAGAAAAAACATTAATGACGTCCTCACTACTACATGATATTGATATGTATATTTCTGTGGTGGTTTTATCGCTAGCTAATTTCACTAGAGAATTAAAGAAGTTAAGTTAATTCTTTATTTGTCACTTATACATTACAGCACAGTAAAATTCTTTAATCGCATACAAATAAAAATCTAGGTTTTTTTTTTGTTATCTTCTATAAGAGTGGAGTGATACGGTGATCAAGCAGCATTAAGAGCTTTTTATATCTCAGGACGTTCTCTTTGCATGATGTTTGAAATACTACCAATTTACTTTCATGCATTTTACATTCTAGTTTTTGAGCGATCTGTTTTAATGTGTATGTGTGATCATTATACCAGGGTACTAGTTTTCTTTTCTCACTAATTATTTATCTTTTAACTGGAGTAACATTATCTAATTGATGTAATGTTGACTCTAAACATTCAGTCACATGATCGAGTTCTGTGGGATCAGATGGTGATCCAATCATTGTTAAAAACTTTAGAAGATAATAAACACATTTAAATGACATAAAGTGATCTGAGATAACTTCAGACTGGTGAAATGTCCCTATGTTTTCTATATTTAATCTGAAGGTTAGTATTAAATCTAGAGTGTGACCTGCTGTATGATTGAGTCCTGCTACGCACTGACTTACCCCTACTGAGTCCAGAAAGGACATAAATGCTGTTATTAGAGGGTCTTCTGGATTCTCAAAATTTATATTAAAGTCTCCAGCAATTAATGCTTTGTCTACAGAAATGGCCAGATTTGAGAGGAAATCCACAAATTCAGAGTACGGCCCTGGGGGTCTGTAAATAATAATTAGCAGACTATGTTTATGTTTAACTTTAAATACATTAAATTTCTATCCATGTTGTTATATGATGTTCAGATTATCATCATTAATAACAGTGTATCCTCCTCCTCTACCAGTTAGCCGAGGCTGATGTACAGTATGTAACTGTATCCAGGAGGACTAGCTTCATTTAAGTCTACATATTAGTTCTGTTTAATCCAGGTTACTATTAAACACAGTGTACAAAAAGTCAGTTTTTTGCTTAAATTGAATGAAAGAAATCTCAGACATACATACATTTGTTTTTCTCAACCTATTTATGTTTAATATTTAATTTTAAAAAGATTTGTCATATTAAAATATCACACACCTACAGTATACACACAAACCATCCGTATGAGCAAACTGTACCAAAGTAAAACTGTGACTGCAACAATGATGAGAAACAGATTCTTAAGCAACGGGCTCTCCGTCTCTGAATCGGAGTTATATTTCTGTAGACGTATTTTTTTTCCTTTACATGGTGACCTAGTTGCCATCCTGAGCTGCTCGCTGTACAGTTAAATCTCCCGCCGCTGTCAGTTAGCATACTGTTACCATAGCAACACCCAATGACAGAGAGTCATATGGTCACTCTAGTTCTCCCAGAATATCATGGCGGTGATATGCAATTTAGTTTGTGGTGCTTCTGTGTATGTTTCAAATCTTTTATGCTTTTGTTTATACTGTTATACTATTTGGACTTTTAATTCAATTCAATTTTATTTGTATAGCGCTTTTACCAAGACCTACTCTCACCCACGCTGAGACACACAGTTAGTGTCATTACCCACTGTATAAAGATAATCAATCAACACTCCTGCACAATCAGAATCCAGAATTCAACAGTGCTGAGATGTAACTTCTAACTGTTTCACTCTGTGTTAAATCAAAAATCAGTTGCTAGCAAACAGCACCAGTGAGCGGTGTCTTCACTTTACTGACTAGCTGCAGTCAGTCCCTGTGTCTGAGCTCAATGAATCTAATGATTTGTTTATCATAATGATGTGTGCAATAGAATAAGATTGTATTTGTGTGTTTAATCCCCTACAGTCAGGAGTACACATGTCATTAAATAAATACAAAAGTGAAGCCACACACATGTATAAATGTTCTGTTCTTTGTTCTAGTTAATGTACGTGTACAATGTAACCTGCCACGTGTGGCCAACGGCCGAACAGCAGAGGGATTTAAAATTTCCTATAATCACGGAGACACTGTTAGATTCACATGTAGAAGAGGTTATAAGTTTGAAGGAACAGACACTGCACGGTGTGAAGATGGAACTTGGAAGCTGCCAGTGTGTCAAGGTAAAAACTGTCCTCATTACAAACATTACTAATGTTTCTGAACAACACTTATTTTATGTAAAGATGAGACTGTGACTCATTGATCAGAGAGAGAGAGAGAGAGAGAGAGAGAGAGAGAGAGAGTGTTACAAATTTCACATCTACAGTAGGTAGTCAACGGGAATGCCTATTACCACATGTCAAAGTCATTCATGAAATGACCGCCAGGCGGACAACTGCAATTTCCACAGTTTTTAATAGTAAGTATAGCTTAAGTCATAAAAGAGTCATACCAATATGTTATTTCGAAGAAATAGATGGTAATTTCCACATCCGAATACTTTACACAACAAACATGAAAAATCTGAACCAGAGCTATTGACATTTAATGTACAACAATGAGTTTAAAAAAAAGAAAAACATTGGTTAAATGTTGTTTAGACAGTCGATCATGTTCACTAACTGAATGATTTTATTTGTAAAAAGAATGAACCGTTATATACTGTAGCTTCTTTCTGTTTGTATTGTTATTAATATTTTTAAAAAGTTACATTTGAAGACATTAAACTTTAAATATAGAAATAACTGTAAAATAGACTTTCAGAATAGAACATTAGAATAACTCAAAAATAAATTGTCTTACAAAATAATTAGCAGACTATGTTTATGTTAGTATAGAGAACCTTAAATACATTAAATTTCTACCCATGTTGTTATATGATGTTCAGATTATCATTATAAATAACGGTGTATCCTCCTCCTCTACCAGTTAGCCGAGGCTGATGTACGTACATGTTAGTTCTGTTTAATCCAGGTTTCTGTTAAACACAGTGTATCAAACTCCTGATCCGTGATAGTTTCATTCACAATAAGCACTTTAGTCGTGAGAGATCTAATATTTAACAGTCCTAGCTTCAGATCAGAGATGCTGGTGGGTTTTATATAGATTAGATTACTAAAACAGACTTTCAGAGTCTTTCTACATTTTTGTTTAGCGCGCGGAACAGACACAGTATCAATCATTGCCGGCCTGTGTGGTTCTGAGGCCTTGGCGAGATCATGAAAACTGGGCCCATTGGTTTAATAGTGTATGTCATTTTAGCGTCTGCAATTAAGAATGTGTACAAAACCTCTGTTTTTTGCTTAAATTGAATGCTAAAAGGAATTTCAGACATAAATACATTTGTTTTACTCAACGTATTTATGTTTAATATTTAATTTTAAAAAGAATTGTCATATTAAAATATCACACACCTCTACACACAAACCATCCGTATGAGCAAACTGTACCACAGTGAAATTGTGACTGCAACAATGATGAGAAACAGATTCTGCTCTGTTAAGCGGTGGGCTCTCCGTCTCTGAATCCGAGTTATATATATTTTTCCTTTATGGTGGACTAGTTACCGTCCTGAGCTGCTCGCTGTACAGTTACTGTACATCTCCCACCGCTGTCAGTTGGCATCCAGGTAACGTAGAGGGCCCTTGTCGTAAGGTGGAATGAAAGGGGGTTGAACACTGAATCTGTACTGCACTGTACAATGACAATAAAGGAATTGAATTTAATTAGGCCATACAGACAGTTCCTTAGAATTCAGATGTTACAATGCCACCCTCTTGTACCTAAAGTGTCTTTCTGCTTTTGCCCAACAGCAAAACAGGTTTGTTTTAAATGTATTTAAAATTTCATAAAATAGTTCATACTAACTTTTTACAGGTTTTTCTCTGTGTCGACACTGGAGACTCCTTCCATAAATGTTTTTAAAAAATTGACCACATCATTTGTCCTAAGGCTCCTGGATAACACCACCTGCTACTATGGAAAGAGATTAGAAATAGTGCATTTATATAAACCTGTGATGTGCAGAAACAGTACTGACAGAGCTGCTGTTATTTAAGCAATATCACATGAGAGGGAGTGCTGTTGTTGTGCTGATATCATAACGGTTGTGATAAATTCGACATTCAACAGTTAGCGAGCAAAGGTTTGTGTAATTAATAGAGGTGAAAGTAGTACCAGTACTACTGTATGTAGTCAAAAGGTGAGGAGAATAAACCATGGAGTTGGTGGACAGTCCTGTAAATCCTGTAAGTTTCTTTTTATACTTGTTAGAATGTCGGCTCTGTTAACGTCTGTGCTGTGTGGTTGACACAGTCCCTGTGTCTGAGCTCAATGAATCTAATGATTTGTTTATCATAATGATGACGTGTGTAATAGAATAAGAGTGTATTTGTGTGTTTAATCCCCTACAGTCACGAGTACACACGTCATTAAATAAATACAAAAGTGAAGCCACACACACATGTATAAATGTTCTGTTCTTTGTTCTAGTTAATGTACAATGTACTAACCAGCCACATGTGGCCAACGCCCAAACAGCAGAGGGATTTAAATTCTCCTATAATCACGGAGAGACTGTTAGATTCATATGTAACAGAGGCTATGGGTTTGTAGGAACAGACTCTGCACGGTGTGAAGATGGAACTTGGAAGCTGCCAGTGTGTAAAGGTAAAAACTGTCCTCATTACAAACATTACTAATATTTCTGAACAACACTTATTTTAAAATAAAGATGAGACTGTGATACATTGATCAGAGAGAGAGAGAGAGAGAGAGAGAGAGAATTGTTGTGTAGTTGTAGTTGGTTTATATTTTGCCTCAAACAATCATGATGGATATACAGTCCCCTACTGAAAAAACAGCACAGTTAAATATAAATACTAGTATAGCTGGTGATCAGCTTGACCAGAAATTATACCAGCATGTGTTGTGCTTTGGTGCTGGGATGCTGGGGTCCAGTATCAGCAAGGTGACCAGCATACCAGCATCATGGCACTATAATGCTGGTCACCAGCATACCAGCACCAAAACACAACACATGCAGCCTACGATTCCCAGCATACCAACATTTTCTTGGCCAATACAAACAGTATTAACAATGTGTAATATGTAAGACTATGTACAATATGCACATTTGTAACAATATGATATTTTTACAATGAACAGCAAAGAAGAATGGATAAAAAAAATTTAATAACAAAAACAAAACATGAGAACAACCTCTCAGGGACACATTCACACAGTTACTTTTACACCACAGTAGTGTAAATGAGTGAGTTTGGCCCTCACTCATTATTTAGGGGTCTGCAGATTTATGGGCCCTGAAGTAGTTCTGACGTCCTGACATTTGTGGATTTTTCCTTCTTATAAACATATAAATGTAACCTTACTTATAAACATGTAAATGTCACCTCTTTCACCTAGTGCAAAGTAAATGTCCAGGATTGAGGGAAGAGGAACACAGATGATCTTATACACAGAAGGCACATTTATGGCATACTGTAAATATGGCCGTGCAAACAGACATTCAGGGTAAAACAGTGCGAACAGGAACAGTGCATGATGAAGAAAGGGTGTTTGGTTTGTAAAAGGCCACTTTTACACCCTATACACAGTCATACATCTTTGTGCCTCTCTCGAAAAGCAGTTCTTGTTTAACTCAAGACACAAGTGAACATTGCATACCTGGCATTTCCATGGTGTTTTTTGCTGCTTACCATAAACTGATTTGCAGTGCACACAGACCCTGTGACCAGCAGTGGCAACATTTCTGGCATCTGAGGTCAGTCCATGTGCTGGTTGTACACAGTCACAGATGATTGTGAGGACAACTGCTTTAAAAAATACAAGAGATCCATCCCGAATCCAGACGCCAATCGTGGTCCAGGTTCCCATGCGGGCAGGAATCGCAGAGTCTGTGTTTTCCTTGACATGGAGATTTTCTGTCTGTATCTTGCCTGCTGATGGCTGAACATTTTCACTGTCACAACTGTTTATAAAAAAAAAAAGAAAAACAACATAAGCATGATAACACAATAAAATTACTGTACATTATAACCAATCACTATTGACCATGCATAAAGACAACACAAGCTTTTGTAATGTTATACAACGATTTATACTTTTTGCATTATGATTTACATTTAAATAACATTATTGATAGCAGTGTCATAAACTAACCAAAAACTGAACCAAACATCTACTGTAAGCTAAAGCTATCCAAAATGGGTTGAAATACATTAAAAACATTTACAACACACGTGATACTGACATCCATCTATAATCTACATAAGGCATTAGCTTAGCCACTGTGAGCTAACCTGTTTGTGCTAAGCTAAGGCAGTATGTTAGCATGATTTAGCAGTATTATCTACATGCTACCCTATGTTAGTGACATTAAATTACAATGTTTCACATAAACTTGCAAAAGCTTGTGAGAAAAAGAGGAAAAGTTAAATAATACTAGTTTTATATTATCAGAAGAAGGAGTATATATAACAGCTGGATTCTCCTCCTTCATTCTCTGTCGGAGTCTCAGTGTTGTTCTGAGTAGAGATGAGCGAATCCAGATTCATCCGGGTTATATAACCAGATCCTTTATATGACTCACAAATCACGAATCGTTCTCTTTATTTACTCGGATCAGTTGAGTCTCAAGTTATCTTGTTGCTAAAAACAACATACACAAATATACTCGGCGGATCCACTGGATTCGAGCGCGGAGTGAAACAGCCAGATATGGGAGACTCAGTGTGTGTTCGGTGGATTCTGAGGATTTGTTGAGTGCCCCAGTAAGCACCAGTAAAAAAACAGCACCAGTAAGCGGTGTGTTCACTTTACTGACTACAGATGGGGCAATAAAAAATGTGCGTCAGAGGGACAGGAATCTCATGGCGACTCGCGGCAGTGTGCGAGATTTCAAGAGACGCGATGTCGCAGGAAACACGAGACCAGTAGGTGGCAGTCATGTTTCAGGCGCAGTTTCAGGTGGCAGTTCTCTGTCGCAGATTAAAGCAAGCAGCTAAAGTAAACGTGTGGAAATCATATTTATTGTAACATTTTCAGTTTTCAATATAATAACTTTATATTGTGAAGTTTTATTGTGAAAATGTGACAGAAAACAAAAGCTATTAAAAGTCATAACATTAAAATAGCAGCACTTCAGATTGGTTGCAAAGTTGGGTGCGTGCGAGACAGCAGACTTCAAACATCTTAGTTTGAAAAAACACCAGGTTGGATTTGGGTCGAGTTGTATTATCTTTGTGTCAATCTTTCCTTTAATATATATGCATATATTTAAATATATAGCCTAGATAGGAGGTCGCCAACCAAGCCGCATGTGGCTCTTTCATGTTGCCGTGCTCCTATGGTGATATATTTTTAGGCTGATTGTAAGTTAAAAATAAAACATGTTCATTTTTGGGCTCAAAATCCCCCCCCACACACTGTCAACAAATTATTTCGCTGAATCCACCCCTCAACAATTAATTTCGATGAACCCCCACCACTACCAGGGGAGCTGGAAGAGTCAGAGAGTAGTAGAGGGGACATTGTGCTGTCTCTTGGGAGGCAAAGAGGTCCACCTCTGCTGTAA
>JAQMYG010000001.1:34580896-34598901 GCA_030014215.1 Clariallabes teugelsi
TAAAGCTGCTTTGAGGCAATGACAATTGCTAAAAGCGCTATACAAATAAAATTGAATTGAATTGAATTGAATTAATTTTAGTGCCTCTAACTGGGGTAACAGAAAACTGTGGATCCCATCCTGAAGGTGCCACAGCCATTTGTGGCTGGAAGTCTTTAAGCAAGTGGGAGGGGCATACAATCTCTATTGTCAGTCACAGGGACATCAGACATATTCAGAAATACTGTACCTAGTTTTCATATGATGTGTGATAGGTAGTGATGAGTCGTTCATGAACGATGTGTTCTTTTTGGACTTTAAGGTGAATGAGTAGTCTCAGAGAGTGATTCATTAATCTTCTACCTGGTGCGCATAAACAAAGCATCGCAAAACCTCCGTAGGTTATGTACAGGAAACAGAAATGAGCGGTTCATCTCATAAGTCTTCTAGTCCAAGTCATTAATTTTTTTTCACATGACTCCCATAGACGCTATGCAGTGCAATTACACTTTGTGTCTATAAATATTTCTGTTTTGTGTATCAGCTCTTTGTACTTGAATAACAGTAACTGATGGACTGATTTCCTTCCTACATTGTTATGAATTAAATGTATTTATGTAGAAACATGCATGTTAAAATGTGAAGAAAGCTTGCTGTACCATTTTGCAATAGTGATTGTAACTCATACAACAGATTTTGTCAAATTAAAAAACTTATGCAACATCATAATGGGAAAACTCTAAGTTGTGCTACAGTATCTTAAAGTGTCTTTATTATGTACGGTTAATTATTTTTGTCTCAGATTGATATCCTTTCTAAGAGCCTGTGGGGTCTCAAAATTTTTATGTACAGTAGAACTTTACATAAATTAAACACATAGCAGCAGTTGCTTAAAATAATGAAATAATAAATAATAAATGAAAACTTCAGTATAAATATGAACATCTTACCCTGTGCAGCCTGACACGCACAAATTAAAACAGCCAGAATAATAATCCTCATCTTCTCTGCTGTTTTTCACCTCAGATCACAGCGTAAAACCTTCAGATGAACCACTGATACAGGATATTTTAAACAAACCAAGTAGTTTTGTTTGTAAGCAGCGTTAATGATTCACCACCTTTACCAGAAACCACGAATCTAGTGCATGATTTCACCATCGCAGATTTCGTAACTACAGTACAAACACTGACACGCCAAATTAAAGAAAGAAAAATCTTGTCGAAAGTGTAGTGACATTTTGAGCTTTTATTATTATTATTATTATTAGTAGTAGTAGTAGTAGTATTTCCTATTGTTCCTATTGTTTTATTGTTTAAAAGACAAAAATCCAATATTGTTTCTGGTTCAGTTAATGTAGAATTGGAAGCATCTCACAGAATCATAGATCGAAAAAGATGATCAGATAAAGATGAAGTTTGGCTTAAAACGGCTCTAGTGCGTTAAAATTCTCTTATACCACTTCAGTGGTGAAAATATGAACTAATCCCTGTAAAAATGTTCAGTTCAGCTTTTCTATTCAATATCTATTGGTGCAGGTGTTGGTCTTTCGGCCACAGCGAATCATCTGCCTCCATCTGAACCTATCCTCTGTATCCTCTTCTCTCACACCAACTACTACTTCACATAACTGTTCATAATATTGCTTTTACTCAACATTTTTATTTCATTTATGGTGCATGTTTAACTTCAGGCAAATACCTAAATACTGCCAAGGTTTCATTAAATTCTGCCTAGCCAGTTTTACATGATGCTGTGACACAATCTGGTTGGTGTCACAGCGTGTGCATGTGATGGGGTGGCCTTAATCTGTTGTTGCTCCTCGCTCACTCTGTAGGCTCCCTACATAAGTTTTGTCTGCAGGTGCATGAAGGGGTGGAGTCGCCAGGTCGGACCGGCCGATGATAATTAATGTTAATGGATCTGGGGGCTTTCTCCGCATTATAAAAGTTAGGTGCAGAGTTTAGTCCAGAGTCCATGAAGAAAGCTAAGAGTCGTGCGGTGGAGTTATAGTGAGTGACATGCGGACAGGGTGATGTTATGCGCCCCAGAGACTTTAAAAGCGAGACTGGAATGCCGCCCGTTGAACTCTGAAATGAGGACAGTGTGAAAAGAAACTTTACTCCTGCTCAGAGCCCTCTTCACTATCGCCACCGCTGAAGAGGTGAAGAGGAACTTATTACCCCACATACGTCCACACGCAACCTCCGCTCTGCAACAGTACATCTTTTGAAACCTCCTAAGACTAAACTTCATACTATGGGAGATCGGGCCTTTTGCTCAGCTGCACCCAGATTGTGGAATGCTCTCCCTGAGTATCTGAGGACGCCACAGACTGTTGATGCTTTTAAATCTGGTGTTAAAACTTATCTTTTTATCAGAGCTTTTGGGTCGAATTAACTTGTAGCACTTTGAGATTTGCTTCAAATATAAAGTGCATTATAAATAAAATGTATTATTATTAAGAGGTAAAAGTGGATCGTTAAAGCCCCGATCCCAGCCGGGAAAGTCACCCAGCCGACGGATGTCAAGAGGTACTCCTGTGTCCGCACCCAGAGAGAGCTGAGAGGGGCCGGTCTTGGCGAATGTCAGCAGGAGGAGTCTTCATACAGTAGGGAGCATGCAGGAACGTTACCTCCGCATGCTCTATTCTGCCACTCTGCCCGTCGCCACCTTTCGCCAGTTTAACCTCAGGCCTCATAAGATAATTATTAACATGTCCACATTTTATAAATAAACACTAATGTTATGGAATGTGATGATCCACTTTCCTCAATTTTGAAGATTTAGATCTGGAATATGTCTGTATATCTAGCCAATAGGATTGCTCTAAACTGATCACTGCTTAGTTAAAGCGGCTTGTTTGTAACTTAAACTATCAGTTTAGTTTATAAACATATAAATGGAACCCAAAAGTGCAGAAAGAGGAAAAGGAGAAGAATTTGGAGACCACAAAACTCAGAAGATTTGATATATACTGTATTTACTCTTGTTTTTTTCTTTCTTTCTCTCTCTCTCTCTTTTCCTGGATAGTGAACTTTGCATGTTAAGGTTCAAGGTTCAAGGATTTATTTGTCAATGCCACCATATGTGCAGACATACAGAGAAATCTAACTGTTTCTCTTCTCTCTCATTAAGTGTTTACATTATCAATGCAATATAGAAAGTTTGTAGAAAAATATCAGTGCAATATAGAAGCAGACGTTTGTATGGTGGTAACAGCAGTGTACTTGTAATAAATAGATATAAATAAACCTTATGAATATATCTTGTAAGCTTCTGAATGAATATACCTCTGAGTAAAAGTAAACTGTAAATTTTGTTAATATACAAATATACGCCCAAATATAAACAAACAATTTGTACAAGTAAATAATTTGTAAGGTGCAAATATACATCCAATACATGTAAACATTTTGAGGTTCCGGGTATAAAGGCATTTATAAGGTGCAAGACAGAAAGCAGTCGTATGACCAGTAGTGAAAAAACACTGTAAAGTGTAAGAGTATGAGATATAAAGAATTTGTCTTTTTTCTTTTTTAATAGGTGTTTGTAAAGTTTGTGTGCAGAGAGTATAAGGTGTATTTTGTGCAATGAAAGAAGTGTGGGGTGAGCTGTAGATGTTTAAAGTTTAGGAGTAGGTGGGAGAGGGGATGGTAATGGACACAGTTCAGCATCCTGACAGACTGATGGATGAAGCTGTTAGAAAGCCTTGTGGAGCCTGGAGGATCTGGAACCTTCTCCCTGAAGGCAGAAAGCTGAAGTGGAGGTTTGATGGGTCTGAACTGTCTACAGTGGCGGGTGTGGAAGATGTTCACAAGGGAGGACAGAGAGACACTGATGATCTTGCTGGCTGCATTCACTATGCATTGCAGAGTCTTTCGACAGGAGGCAGTGCTGTCTCTGTGCCCATGATGGGAGGTGGGACTTGTGCTTTCCACGGTTTGTAGAGGAAGTAGAGATAAATGTAAGAGGTAAACTTTACTAGTACTAAAATTAATAATAACAATAATAGGTTGGAACCTTTAATGTACCTTTGGCCACTCATTACTTGTTCCATATTAATTATATTTTCCGGGGATCATTTTAAGAATACTTTTTGACATGTAACCCAGGCCCCAAATCCTGTGTCTAGGGTCTGCCATTACACAGTGCACTTTTTCAATCCCACAATGCACTGGGGCACATAGTGGATTTCAGGTTGGAAACACTAACCTTAACCCCTGACACATATCTTATGAGAATTGATCATGTTTATTCTTTAAGTGTAAAATAACATTGTTTTAAAAACATAATGAGGTCATTCCTCTTAAATAAAGATAGTGTAGGGTTTACATAATAATGACAACGAATGACTGTCGCATTCTTCACCATTAATATGTAGTGTTTTAGCTCTGGGTCAGAGGTGTATCGAATATTTAATGATTAGATTATCAGATAAGTTTATCGGGATGGCGACATGCAGGCTGGGAGAGGTGCTCTGGAATGTAATCAATTGATTGCTCTCTTTGGGAGTCCTGTTCGGCCCTGCAATAGGAATTTCAATAAGGAAACACAAAGTCAGAATAATACGCTTTTATTTTGATTGAAAGCGAGCATTTATTGTGACAAGGAAGATTTCTGATCTAGAGCAGGAGCTCTGCACCCATTGATACGGATCACTGCCAAAACAAGTGCACATAGACAGCTATTATATATGAGTTAAACTCTGCATCATTATAAACACTGTATCATAGATAGTGATAGTCTTATAGTAATAATATTATGATTATTAGCCATTGTAAAGTGTTTTTTGATTATGTACTTACCCCGCCCAACTGACCTGTAAACAAAGTAAACAGAAATCAGTGACCATCATGTTTAGTTCACATCTTCATTCTCCATTAAAAAAAATAAAAATAAAAAACTCATGCAATAAACCTTGTTAAAACACTGAGCATTAAAATTATCTTAGGTCCTATTATTAGTGATGTCTTATAGAAAAAGGCATTTCCTTCTCTACTATTAAAGTATACTTGGTGGCTATATCAGCCTGGTTTTGACGGAGTGTCACCGGACAATGATTATGCGCTTATGTGATCAATTGCTTGTTTGCTTTGCCAGTCCAGTAAAGGTTAAGCCACTGTCTAAACAGCATCTCTCCCACTGGACTGTGGAAGCTATTTCATTAGTTTATAGCAACAAGGGTGTCCCATTGCCTCAGGGTGTGAAGTCTTACTTTTTATTTAAATATTAAAAAGTGCAGCCTTAAATCCCCCAACCAATATTACAAACCAATGAGCATTAATGTTATCTACTGGATTATCTTATAGGTTGTATATAAACAGTGGACTTCAAATACACAATCTTTTTATTTAAGGTATTTAAGGCTCCGTTTATAATCTAAAGTTCTTAAAGGCATTTAAACTCAAATGTTGCTGTGCAGTATGACTCCTTATTTGTATTTGTGATATTTTTTCATGTTTGTTTTTATATAAATCAGCTGCCAGAGACATGACTGTGTTTGGGAAGCACTGATGTGATCTATGAGCGATTAGCTTCACTGGTAATTAATCCAGAATGGTAAAACTCCTTCTGCTGTCAGACTCGGCTGATGTGTGTAGTGCTTTGTGAAGAGCATTTCATGTTTAAACAGACACAACAAATAGAATTGTTTCTTTGTGAAGGTCATTAAGGAGCATTTGTGGTTCCTGGAAGATTTTCCCTTTAAATCATATTGTCTTTATTATCACCATTACTGTTTAGAAACATCAGTCATGTTTGTAATGAGGACACTCACCTTTACATACTGGAAGTCTCCAAGTTCCATGAACACATTGTGCATATGGGTCTCTATGTTCAAGCTCATAGCCTCTGTTACATACAAATCTAATGTATTCTCCATTTTTATAGAGTGGTTTTAACTGTACTTCAGGTCGGGCGTTTGGCACTTGTGGGGCAGAACACAATGTTCTAGCTGGAGCTAAAAACACAAAATTTATAAACAGATTTCATTTTAAATTTATTAGATATGTGTGCACACCTGTGTGTGTTCATAGTGATCATAGTGGATTAAATATTAATATTTAGCTTTTTTTTTCTATAAATTGAATAGAAAAAAACAGCACACCATTAAATTCCCCAACCAAGACCACAACCCTGTGAATGTTAATCAGATTATCATACGGATTACTTGAGATGTCTCAAAGCGCAAAAAATTAAATAAAAAATAAAATCCAGTCCTTGACTAACAGTACAGTAGCTATATATCATGCCACATCCTACTCTAATAGTGAATTTTTATTCTATAGTGGTATTTTAGGTGTAGATTATTATTTGACCAGTTCCTGGACACCTCTCTGACTGCTGACCAGAACTCTCTACCCTGTCTGCACCAACACCTCACTCCATGCATACTTTATTCTCCCCCAGGATCTCACTCAGTCAGCTTAGATCTTGGTCTATGATCATCGAATTGTGAGTACATTGTAGACCAGTGGAAATGAGAATATCTCTATCGAATCGGTAAAGTCATGGGGAGGCAGCATGTGTTTAATGCTGAACAGCTTGTAATGTTCATATTAATTAATTAACCGAGATCACAAAAAAAAATAGGACTTTTATTTTGTTTGCTGTTGTTAACAAAACCCAAGAACATAAAAACAGACAAACGACACTCAATATACCAAACCCATATGTGTATTATACAAATCAAAACCCTACAATGCACAAAATATGAGTGTGTGTGTAGGTAGGGAGACAGAAAGATTTCTCAGTCCTACGCAGCACTGAAAAATTGGCGACCGGTCGTAGCGCATAAACAGCAGGATAAAGTGGGCCTTCCCCAGGCTCCCTTTAACGACTGATCAGCTGACTCCGTTGCATCACCGGGAACCCTCGGGTGTTTGACGACAAAGCTTCTCTGTGCTTTTGCAAGTGCATTTTATGATATAAAAAACCCTGGTGGTCTTCAAAGTTGACCTTCTGGTCTTGTACTTGTACTATGGGACTTGTCTTCAGTCTTTAGATGAGTAATAAGGGAGTGTCATTATGTTGGGCTTGAGCTTTTTCGTATTGGGTATGTCAGAGGAATGTTTTGGGGTTAAAATAATCAAGTACGGAGCTGTTCCAACTTTCACGACTCATATGCATGAGACAATGCATCTGGCTGCAGGTTGAAACAAACCTTCTGGTTGTGAATTATAAAATTTAACTGTTTTAGCCTCATCATCCATCTGGTTAATTGTGAGATGGTTTTGAGGCGGCGCCCAGGCTAGGGCGGCATGGTCGGTAAAGACATCAAATACACTACCTTCGAGGTAATGCCTCCACTATTCCACTGCTGAGGCCACCGCCAAGCATTCATTTTCTGAGGTCGAATTATTGTGCTTGTCCTTTTGCCTCCATGAGACAAATCCCACCACCCATTTCAGCTGACACTGTAGGTGAGTGAGGATGGCTCCAAGGCCCATGTTGCTGGCATCAGTTTTCCTCCTGGAATGGTTTGTTTAAGGTCAGGTTGGACAAGAATTGGTAGGTTCTACAGTGCTTATTTAATGGTGTCTGGGCTGGTCTACCATTTTACTTTTTATTTAGCTGCCTCAATGGGGCAGTGATGTCTGCAAAATGGGACATGAAGTTATGATACCCAAGTCTTCACAGGGTCTATATGCATCCCTTTCTCTAAGAGAGGTTAGCCTGTGTAAGTTTTTATTAAACTGAATTCAGATGCTCTGTGTGTGCTCCAGGAAGTGTAAATAAAAGGTGATGTCATTAAAATATACGAAACAGCATCTCACCTCAGCCAGAACACTCTCCATGAGCCTCTGCAATATGGTAGCAGCATTACTGAGGCCATATGGGATAGCTAGGTGAAAGCCGCTTACTGTATACTGTAGCTGATTTTCTTTTTGTGCCTTTGGCTGATGTATTTTTCCACTAGCCATGATGAACATTTGGGGGAAGTGAGTGGTGTCTAATGGAACTCAATCACCCAGTTGTCAACATAACTTCTCCTGCATGAGTGTATAGAAATTTCCCATGTCCACCACTGCATTCACCTTCTTTTCTCTCCCTGACATTTCTCACAAGGAGAAGCGATGTGACTGGGAGTGGGGTTGAGCTATGGCTGAGTCCAGCTAGGTGTTTAGTGGAACTTTCTTTGTACATACTGCTATTATGGTTAATTAGGGTTAGTCCCGTAATTAATTAGGCTAAGGCCCCGCGCCCCTTCCCCAGGCGGCTCCTCCGCCATTCACAGGCTGTTGCCGAGGAGGAAAAGGCTGTCTGCCCACAGAGCAACACGTGCACACACTCACTCTTTCCTCCCCTTTCTTTCATCCTTCCTCCTTAAACCCTTTTCCTTTCCTTTTTATTCTAAATAAAATGACCCTTTTTATCCTGAGACCTCGCCTCATGTCCGTGTTTGTGGTGCCGCCTGTCAAAATCTCTCCATTGCACAAGAGTCATCTGGAAGACATTTAGATTTACATTTAGGCATTTGGGCAAGTGCTTTGAAGTTTCCGTCACTGGATAGATACTTACACTGGGTACTAGTCAAACACAGTTGGGAAGAAATTTTTTTTTTTTCTGGCGGGGGGCGATTAGTCCAAGCATTGAAGAAACAGATATGTCTTGAGTCATCGTTTAAAGATTGTCAAAGTCTCTGCTGTACGGATATCTAGAGGAATGCCGTTCGACCACCTAGGTGCCAGAACAGAAAAGAGTCTGGATGAATGTCTTCCTCGATGGAAGAGGCGAGCAGTGCTGGAGGATCATAGGGAACGTGGTGCAGGGCGGGGTGTGATTAGAGCAGAGAGATAAGTGGGTGCTGGGCCATTTTTAGCTTTGTAAGTGAGCATCAGGGCTATGAATTTGATGCAGGCAGCTACACTAAGCCATTGCAGGGAGCGGGGAAGTGGGGTGGTGTGGGAGAACTTGGGAAGGTTAAAAATGAGACATGTTGCTACATTCTGGATCAGCTGCAGAGGATGAATGGTGGACAGAGGCATACCTGCCAGGAGTGAGTTGCAGTAGTCCAGTCTTGAAATAACAAGGAACTGAACAAGCACCTGAGTAGCCCGTGAAGAAAGAAATGGGCGGATTCTCCTGATGTTGTAAAGAAGAAATTGACAAGAGCGAGTAAGGTTAGCGACGTGTGGGGAAAATGACAGATGATTGTCCACAGTTACCCCAAGATTGCGGGCAATGGCTGAAGGAGTGATCTGATTGTTGTCCAGGTATATCACAAGGTCTTGACCTGGGATGAATCACCAGGGATGAACAGCAGTTTGGTTTTACTCAGACTGATGTTCAGCTGATGAGCTGCCATCCATGCTGAGATCTGGGTGGAAAACTGAGTGTCTGAGGGAGGAAATAATAGAATAAGTTGTGTGTCATCTGCATAACAATGGTATGAAAATCTATGCAATGATATGACCTTACCAAGAGACCAGGTATAGAGGGAGAACAGAAGAGGACCAAGTACTGAGCCCTGTGGGACACCAGTAGAGAGTCTGCTACCTATCTTTTAGGTAAGAAGCAAACCATTGCCACACTGTTCCACAGATTCCTAGACTTGTAAGAATAGATAATAGAATCTTGAGGTTCACTGTGTCAAATGCAGATGACAGCTCCAGGAGGATGTAAAATTGATCTAGCAGCATGGAGCTTCTCAGTGACTGACAGAAAATCAGTCTCTGTGAAATCTCTTTGGAATTTAAATCCAGATTGGTTGGGATCATTAAGGTTGTTCTGTGTGAGATAAAGAGACATTTGGTTATAAACAGTCCTTTTAAGAATTTTGGAAATAAAGTAAAGAAGCGATACTGGGTGATAGTTGTTAACTTCTTCTCGATCTAGGCAGGATTTCTTAAAGATAGTTCTCGCAATGCTTGATTAAGTTGAGCACATCTGCCGTTTCACAAGTCACCAAATACTGGAAACTTTGGGCAGATGGGTGGTGACTCAGTGATGGCGGAAGTAGCTGGAATACCTGAGGAAGTAACCACACTAGTTGAATGTACTGCAGCTGATTGGGGGAGACTATAAGTTACACTGTGTGTTTTGTGGGATGCATTTCCTCTAGCTGCAGCAATGGTAGTCTGGAGGGAACGTAGTGAACAGGGCTCAATTTGAGGGGGGATGCGGAGCGGATGTCGCTTTGAGTGTGTTACGCTGCCCCCTACAGTACGGAAGCGAGCAGTTTGAAAAGATGAGCCATCACATGGTTTGGAGGAAACATGTAATAGTCTTCGCCCCTCCCTGAGTGTTTGTGGTAGCCTTAATACGGGATTGCCCTAATAACCGGTGGGAATTGTATATGGCAGATGGGAACCACCTATGACGCTCTGAAATCTCGCACCCCCGCCGCGACTTGCCTCAGGTGACATGGACTTGTCCAAGTCTGCGTTACACTAGTCACAAAGTGGTGAATGACCCAAAGCAGAGCTACAGGAGGAACCTAGAGTCACAGCAGCAACAGAGTCACTCTAGGAGCCTGTTGCAGGAACTAAGGACAATAACAGACTATAAAGTACGTACATCTGTTTTCATGAATGCAGACATGTCTCTAGCAACCAGCTGAACGCATTCTAAGCTTACTTTTAAGCTGCTGATAACAGTGCTAATGGTGCCAGCAATGCTAATAATGCTAACAAGTCTAGTGGTGCTAATAGCTGTAGAAATCAGTGTGTGAGTGTGTGTATGTGTGTGTGCCGTGCAGTGGATTTGCACCCTATCCAGGGTGTACCCCGCCCTATCTCCTGGGATAGGCTCCAGGCCACCCGCGACCCTGAATACAGGATGAAGCGGCATAGATGATGAGTGAGAGATAATGGCTGTAGACAGGAAGAGAATGCCAACACAGGAAACACGTTCCTCATTTTCAAACATGACGTGAGTAGAGCCTTCAGGGGGGTGAACACCAGGAAAGTTACAGGACCAGAGGGCATCTCAGGAGTCCTCAGAGCCTGTGCAAACCAGCGAGCACCTGTGTTCACAGTAATATTCAACCTTATCCCATTCAGTAATCCCCACAGGCTTCAAAGAATCCATTATTGTTCCTGTCCCAAAGAAACCCCATGCTGCTTCCCTCAACAACTACCACAGTCATGATGAAGTGCTTTGAAAGGCCAATTACAGTTTGCTTACCATCTAAACTTCTAAACTTGGATCTCCAACTTCCTAACTGACAGACCACAGGCAGTATGGATGAGCAAACATGTCTCAGCCTCCCGCACCCTCAGCACTGGAACATTGTATTTTTTAATTAACTGTACTCTTCTTTACAATTCATTCTCACAGAGAACCCCCCCCCCCCTTTTTTTTAGGTCAAAGGTGGTTGTATAAGCATTCACTGCATATTCACTGCATATGATACTGTGTGTCACTACATACAATATGACTGTGTATGTGACAAATCTGTATGTTTTAATCTGAATTTGTCAATCCAGAATAATTTCTTTCAAGTGTCTTTATGTCAGCTGCCAGAGACATGAACGTGTTTGGGAACCACTGATGTGATCCATGAGCAATTAGCATCACTGATCATTAATCCAACTAATAAAACTCCTTCTTCTGTCAGGCTCGGCTGTGTAGTGCAGCAGGTAGTGGGACTCAGAATGATTATTATGTGCTTTGGTAACAACATAAACCTACAATAAAGAACATTTTATATCTAAACATACACAACAAATAAAACTGTTCCACTGTGAAAGTCATTATTAAGGAACAGTTGTTGCTTCCCGGAAAGTTTTCCATTTAAATGCTATTGTCTTTAATATAAAACCACATAATTGTTCAGAAACATCAGTCATGTTTGTAATGAGGACACTCACCTTCACACACTGGCAGCCTCCAAGTTCCTCTAACACACACTGCATAACGGTATCTATTTTCAATCTCATATCCTCTGTCACATACAATTGTAACATACTCTCCGTCATAATAGAGATCTTTTATCTGTTCTTCAGGTTGGCCATTTGGCACATGTGGGGCAGAACACAATGTTGGATCTAGGACAAAAAAAATCACAGGATGTGAGGCTTTAATTTTTTATGCATATACTTTTGCATGTATGTGTAATTTATCCCTGATTATATTATAGTTTAGAGTTTTAAACCCACTACTATTATTACTTTGCATCGTGATCAGTCAATTTCTCAAACTTGATTAAATTCCTCATGTTTTCTGTAAATTCATTCTACATTAAAGGTGACCAATTATGGCAAAATGGTCATTTTGGACAGTCAAATGTGACTTTATTGTGTGTGTATATAAGTAAACACTAAAAGTGTTTGGTGCCATTTTTCTTTGCAGAACCTGTTACTATTTCCTTCTGTCATAAAATTATTTTCAATAACTGGTCACCTTTAAGTATCATAAAATGCTGTGGTCACATGACTAAGTACAGCTTTTGGTAAGGGTTGTGAAAGTATTGCTTAGTGGATTTACTGTCGCCTTACACCTCCAGGATCTGGGAGTGATTCCCACCTCGGGCTCTGTGTATATGGAGTCTGCATGTTCTCCCCGTGCTTGGTGGCTAAACTACAGGTACACTGAGTACTCCAAGTACCCACAGTCCAACGACATGCAGGTTAGGCTAATTGGCACTTCCAAATTGCCTGTAAAGTGTGAAAGATCGTGTGAGTGCCTGATGAGTATGGGCCCTGCGATGGATTGGCACCAGGTCCACACCAACACCTACTATGGAAAGAGATTATAAATAGTGCATTCATATATTTGCAGCAACACTACTGACAGAGCAATATCACATAAGAGGGAATGCTTTTGTTGTGCTGATATCAATATGATTGCGATGCATTCTACAATCAACGGTTAGTGAGCAAAAGATAGCATAGTTAATAGAGGTCAAAGTACTTTCAAATTCTTTGGTCACAAGGCAGAGTGCACCTTGGACATGGGACCAATCCATTGCAGGACACACACATACACTCAATTTTCCAACCTGACAACTGATGAGATTCAGCATCTGTTCATTAGAACAAATCACTTCCACAATGCTTCAGGACATCTCACAAGACCTCCTTCCCGCATCACAACCATCATCAACCACTCCATATCATCTGGTCATGTTCCTGCTAGACTTAGGAAGGCAAGGGTTCGTCCCATCCTCAAGAAACCATGTCTGGATCCAGCAGACATCAGTAACTTTCCAATCAAATGTCTCTCTATCTCTCACAGAACAAACTCAAAGATCCAGATTTAAAGCATCACATTCCATAGTGACTGCCTTTCTGTCTGTCACTGAGGAGCTACATGCTGCTAGATGAGCCAAACTGTCACCTGTCCTGGTATTCGGTCCTCTTCTGTTCTTCCTCTATATCCAGTCTTTTGGTGAAATCATTTACCTGTTTTTAATACCATTGTTATGCAGATAACACACAATTTTCATTTCTTACAGTTACAGATATCAGCCTTGGTTAGGTGGTAGTGGAGGAGGTGTAGCAGTTACTATAATGTTAATATGAACATCATACAAAAACATATTTAATGCATCTGATGTTCTCTATACTTACATATCAAACATAAACACAGATAATACAGTACAAGTGGCCAGTTGATTCCACTAATTATTATTATTTACAGAGTCTCCCAAACCTGGTCACCTCTGTTGACAAAGCATTAATTGCTGGAAACTTGAATATTCAATTTGAAAACCCATGAGATGTTCTGAGAACAAGGACCCACTCATAAATCTGGTTAAACTCTAGATTTAATATTGACCTGCCGCCTAAATCTAGTAACATTTCCATAGTTCAAAGTTATTTCAGTATTTCTACCAGTAATCAACCAGAATTATCAAAGTGGTCCATCTATGACTGTATAATTTTTTGACACCACAGAACTTGATCAGGTGACTAAATGTTTAGAGTAAAAATTCAATTACATCTAGGATAATGTAGCTGACCTTAAAATAAAAAAAAACTTGAGAGAAATAACTTGCCTTTTGGTATAACAATCACACACACCTTAATACAGGCGACTCGAACTAGAATATGAATGGTGATAAACTAAATTGTAATATTTCAGACAGGATGGAAGAAGAGCATCATGAAATATAAAAAAATGCTCTAACTACTGGTAGGTTGATGTATCTCTCTACTCCTATAGAAGATCACTGAAGAATTAATAATATCACGCAAAATATTCAAGCTTTAAAACCAGACAATTTAATAAATAATGTTGTAGGTGATACTTTAACCGTATCAGCTCTGAATATTTTACAACCCTTCAAAAGACTAAACTAATTTCACTAATCTCTTCAACTACGTAAATCATCAACTTCAACACTTCATTTATTTATTTTAAATATACAGTATATATATATATTTTATAAAAAAATAAATGTACACTGTGATTAATCATACAGATATATACAATGAATAAGTAAATACAGTTAAGTACAGTGAAATACAAGAAATGCTACAAATAAATATAATGCATGCTATAATAAAGTCCAACGAATAGCATAGATACATAAAGTAAGTATTCAATCATGTATTTTCTGTTCTCCCCAGGAGCATGTGGGTGTAAGAGAGGTCGGGTGTGTGAAGGCAGCATGTCCTTGTGACCTGGAGAGATCAGGAATGGCTGCAGAATTTTCCTATCAAGAAGACAACATTCCTACAAGAGAGATGCTCGTGCTGTTTTTTCCTTAACTTGTTAAGTGAAGCTTTTCAAACTTAGCTGAGGTGCTGAAACTGTTGAATCTGAAACCTCACCGTGCATCAATCAGTGTTTTGTGTTTAACATGTTTTGTGTGCAGTGTGTTTATATTGTATTTCTAAAAATAAACATATACTGTAAAATCCAAGAAGAGTGTGGGTCTTAGTGATTTGGAACAGAGACGAAATACTGGTTAAAGAGTGCAAAATGTTTTATTGAAAATTATTTAAATGAATTAACAGACTTAACAGTTTCAAATAATGCATGGTTTAACTTCTGAGTGTACATGTATGTAAGGAGGAGGAGTGCTGTAGTGTGAAATACACTTTTGTGTTAGAGTTGTGAACCTACAGCACAGGTGTAACATAAGAAGTTGTACACGGCTCACTAACAATATAAGAAAAAAATGTACTTTCATAAAAAGGTTTTGTTTCTTAAAAACTTTTCCATCCATGTTTATTTTTATTTTATTTTATTTGTATGTCAGCACTTGAATAAACTATTTTTGTCTCAGATTGATCAAAACATTTGTGTACAGTATAATTGAAAACTTCAGTATAAATATGAACATCTTACCCTGTGCAGCCTGACACGCACAAATTAAACCAGCCAGAATAATAATCCTCATCTTCTGTTGTTTTTCACCTCAGATCACAGCGTAAAACCTTCAGATGAACCACTGATACAGGATATTTTAAACAAACCAAGTAGCTTTGTTTGTAAGCAGCGTTAATGATTTACCATTTTGCCTCATTTACCAGAAACCACGAATCTAGTGCATGATTTCACCATCGCAGATTTCGTAACTACAAATATTGACATGCCAAATTAAAGGGAAAAAAAACTTTAAAGCGTCCTGAGCTATTATTATTATTATTATTATTATTATTATTATTATTATTATTGCTGCTGTTGTTGTTTTAAAGACAATAATCCAGTATTGTTGCTGTTATATAACAACTAATGTTAAATTGTAAGGCATCTCACTTCCTGCATCTGAAAGAATGCGGATACTGTATGTCTACAGACAAAGGGAGAATTTACATGAATATTTAAAAGCAAGATATTCAGATACACATCTATGAGATTAATTTATACACATTATGTCTATAACGTCCACAGATAATTAAAGTTCTTTAGATGCTAGAGAAAGTGCACAGTTAAACAATTTATAAATCACTCACTCATCATCTATACCGCTTTATCCTATACTCAGAGTCGCGGGAACCTGGAGCCTATCCCAGGAGACTTAGGGCATAAGGTGGGGTACATCCTGGACAGGTGCCAATCCATCGCAGGGCACACACACACATACACACACTCACATGCTCATTCACACACTACAGGCAATTTGGGAACGCCAATTAGCCTAACCTACTGTACATGTTTTTGGACTGTGGGAGGAAACCAGAGGAACCGGAGGAAACCTACCTAGCACGGGGGGAACATAAACTCCATGCACACAGAGAATCAAGCCTGGCCAGGAATTAAACCCAGACCCAGTATTGCAGCTGCAAATCCTTCTGATACGTTATTGTATTTATATTAACAGTTCATTCACACTGACAGATTAAAAACTTGTAAAGTCATTGAACTGGTAAGGAGATGTTTATGTAACATTTATGACATTATGGTCATTCTATAATGAGCATATTGCATATTTTAAAGGACTCAATTAATTTTCCTTTAATTTGTCTGTCTTTTGTGAAACGTCCTCATCGGCAAATATTGCATAAAAAGTCTAACTTCTATTAATACCAGAATGCAGCTCTTAGGTCAGCTCCTTTTAGCTTGAGCTCCTTTTAGCTTGAGGTTTCTTAATGTAGTTTCTATTAATAAACAATAAAAAAAACTGCATGTAAGCATTTTAAAAGTGAAAACCAATCAGTTTATTTTATAATGACAGAGCCCTCCTCCAAAATCTTTATTTTCTTCCAGTTTTTTAGATGTGGAAAATGTTCCATTTTGCCAATATAGCGGCTCAAAATTTATCATATAACTTCAGTCTAAATCACTTATGATGGATCTGTAGATCACAAAGAACCTAATGTTTGGTGAACTTTACTACTATGATTACTACTACTACTAATATCTGATACATGATCCAGAGACTTCTTTAATTTTTACTTTTCCCTTTTCCATCTATCTGTCTGTCCGTCTGTCTATCTAATGATAAACAAACACAAAGCTTTTATTTTGGGTGAAAAACTCGATTTTATTCTGAGAAGGTACTGTAGATTTCTGACCACTAGCAGGAGAACTGAAGACATCAAAACTGCCAAAACAAGCACACAGACAGTTAATGTATCTGAATTCTGATTGAGCATAAGTGTTAGCACTGTACCATAGACAATGTTACTCTAATATTTAATTTCATGACATAGTAAATGTACTTACCCCACTCCATTTACCTGTAAAATGAATAACAGTTAGAGATCACAATCAGCAATCAGAGACCGTCATGCTCACTTTACATCCTCTTAAAATGTATCAATAAAACCTTAGAGCCTCGTTAAAGCTCTGAGCACAATAATGATCCTGATTCAGTCCCAGTATTACTGCATTCCTACGTCTGGACACTGACTGGTCAGAAGGTGTTGATTAATTTACTGTAACAGCAGCTCTGACAGCAGCACAGCTTTAAATTCTATTAGTTGATTATTGCTACTATAGAAAACATAAATGTCACTAACAAATCATACTGTACATATCTGGTGTGGAAGGAGGAAGGAGTCTCGAATTTTAGCATAAAGCTGTTAACTTATCAATACAGGAATTTCTCCAGGACAGAAGAGTTTAAGTTCTGGTGTTTCACAGCTGGATTTTTTGTCTTATTTATTTTGTCATAAACGTTAAAAGCAACTATATACAGATAGGAAATGTGGAATGTTGTTCTTTAATTAAAATCACTGCGGTAGAAGAGCTGTTAGATTTAACTCTGTCTGGCCCACATCAGCACGACTGCTTTATTCATTAGATACTAATGGTCAGAAACAAAGGATAAATTAATCTCTAACTAGAACTAGATAAAACACAGGATACACTTACAGTCACTGTAGTCTGCTTCTCCATTAAGGCATTTGACAGTTATTTTGTAGAGTCGACCACAGGAATATCTCTTCTCTTCACCCTCTGGCAGATATTCATCAGACTGACCAGAACGAATACGTTCACCTTCCACTTTACATGGAGCTAAAAAATAAGAAGGAAAACAGTAACGATCCTGTGTAAAAAACATAATATACAATTACGTTGTCACGAACTAACCGGGATGACAGGAAAACTATACTCGGTCACGAACTAACCGGAATGACCCGAGATAGCTCACTAGCGGTTAGCCCTTGTAGCGTGGATGGTAA
>JAQMYG010000001.1:34648336-34662441 GCA_030014215.1 Clariallabes teugelsi
CATTCTTATCTATGTTAAGAAACACAATAATGCTTATGATGCACTTAAAGGCATACAGTGTTGGTTATAATACACTATGGGGTGCACATATCAATACCAGTATTGGACTGTGAAAGCCTATGGTATAATACAGTGTTAGACTGAAATGTTTACAGCCTGTAGGAAGGTAGATGATGCGTTATGAGGCTATAGTTAAATGTGTAAACTTTACACGTACTGTGATCGATTGCAAAAACAATGTTCTTCCCCCTGTTGTGCCATTCTGAAGGACCCAGGAAGTGCATGTCAGGTAAATGTACTCTTACAAATAAGTACAATTCCTGTCAGTTTGTCATCACCCGCTTCCATGACATTGGTCAGAAATGTGTGTGTTGTACCCCTCCTCTGTGGTGAAGGGTCACTTTTGGAGTATATATTGCCAATCAGCCAGGCAACCGAGTCAGCCTTGTTGCTTTACACTCTTCATGATGAATCTCGGGGTTGTGGTCGCCCTTTTGGGGCTCGTGGCGTACGGGTCATGTTACCCGGGGAAGCGAAACATCAGCCTGCCGCTCTGCGACTCTCCAGAAGCTGAAGCTGCAGCCCAGGTGGCTCTGAATTTCATCAACTCGCAGCATGCACATGGCTACAAATACACCCTGAACCAAATCGAGGACATCAAGGTCTTAAATAAGGTAAAGTCTTGATGAGTATGGTGAGGAGTTACTGCATGAGCTTGAAAGAATATACCGTTTCTATGATACTGTATACTCCTTAAACAGTAAAAAAACGAGTAAGAATCTCAATTAGGAAAAATTCAAGAAATACCTTAAACAAATTTTATTTTATCACAAATGATATTATGAGCATTATGACAAAATGATTTAAAAAATATATATATGAAAATAAGAAAACTCTGAATAAGCAGATCATAAAGGAGAATGTACAGTAGTATTTTTTGTTCTTACTGTATTATTAAAAATGTATAATAATAATTACATTTACATTTAAAAGTACAAGATTTGAACATTGCTGTTGAAGTTAATCTATCAGCATGCTCAGAACACACTGCTGTATAAGTTATTAGATTCATTCCAAAGAATGTATCACTGGGGCGGCCATATGGAACAAAAGGCTTTTTATTATTAAAGGGCTGTCTTCATTAACATAAAATGCATGGCATGTATGACAAACCTTCGTTCCTCATGCCTAGTATTCCTCAAATATGTACAGAATGACCCTGAACAGAATGGTATCTACTGGATACACACTTTACAGCTATACCAGGAACAACCCTTTAGGAGGTTTAGGAGTGTGTTTATGGGAATTTTTGACTGTTCTTCTAGAAGCACATTTGTGAGATCAGACACTGATGTTGGACGAGAAGGCCTGACTCACAGTCTCTGCTCTAATTCATCCCAAAGGTGTTCTATCAGGTTGAGGTCAGGACTCAAGTTCAGGACAGTCAAGTTCGTCCACACCAAACTCATTCATCCATGTCTTTATGGACCTTGCTTTGTGGACTGCTGCATAGTCATGTTGGAACAGGAAGTGGCCATCCCCAAACTCTTCCCACAAAGTTGGGAGCATGAAATTGTCCAAAATGTCTTGGTGTGCTGAAGCAATAAAGGTTCCCTTCACTGGAAATAAGGAGCCGAGCCCAACTCCTGAAAAACACCCCACACCAGTTCCAACATCTTTTAGATGACTGCGCACAAGTGCACAAAGCAAAGTCCATGAAGACAGGGACACAGAGTCCTGACTAGCCTTTGTTGGATAATTGGATGTTACTCCCTAGATCATAGAAAGCAGGTGAGCCAATACTTTTGGCAATATAGTGTGTGTGTGTATGTATATATATGTCCTTAGCCTACAAAAGAAAAACATTTCCTGTATGGGACTAATTACCTAGCTAGTTATATAAGACCATAATCAATTATCCCAGTGATTTCGACAAGATACCGCTTGACTGGTGATCTTTTAAATCTTACTTCAGCTAAAAAAGTGATGGGCTTAAAGATAGCACCAAGTATTTAATCCAAGAGGAAATGTGACAGGAAGTTGAGAAGCTGATCTTAATAACAGCATTGTTCTGAAGTGCATCAGAGCAGAGGAACGGAAACAGAACGACGAGGGGGTGATGAGATGAGTCGTTTAATCCAGCTGCAAATTAAAACATGGGGTTTTGCAGTGACTTAAATCACTTTGCGGTTTGTTCTAGGCTGACGGGACACACGCCTACCTCTTGGAGCTGGAGCTCCTCGAGACTAAGTGCCATGTCTCCCACCCGAAACCCGTGCCTGAGTGCGACGTCAGGACCAAAGTCGAAACGGTAAAGTTTCACTGCAACTGTATCACCTCTTCTGAATGTATGTCTCAGTATTTTTGTAGATTTTCCATAAGTCTGCATATGCCAGTTTTGCTGGCAGCAAATCTGTTTACAAATGTCATGTAAAGTCAGAACTGGTAAACTGTTACGAGTTCACCCGAGCTCTGCTTGCCAAACTGACATTAGCGCTGTTGGATTCTGGATTCAGATTGGTAAGAAGGTTGTTGATTAAATTTTCAGCACCTGAGCAACAGCACTACTGACAGCAGTGCAGCTGCAAATCACGAAATCTGCAAAATCAAGTTTATATTAATGCACTTGTTTTGATGTCATTGTTTCTATAGCAACAGCTCATTCGGTCATCAGGAGAGAAACGTTAACACTTAGATTTCTCTTTGCTATAATTTTTGTCTTATTACACTAGAGAAGAACAGCTGAGACATAATTGAGAATTAGTTTTAAATGTAGAAAAATGTATGAAATGTCCTTCTTTATGTTTTTTTTGTTCTTCCCTCTCTCTTTGTCCATCAGGCAGTTGAAGCAGACTGTGATGTAGCTCTGTCTGATGCTGCGGGCCAGCTTTCTGGCACAGCGTTCCAGTGCAAAACAGAACTAGGTCAAATATCAGTGTTATTATTATTATTATTATTATTATTATTATTAGTGAATATTAGCAAATATTCACTTTTCATTAACAGCTATAAAATATAATTTTGGGTTTTGTCCAATAAATCTATGTTAATATTCTTATATCCATCTGTGGGAGAACAGAAACATTTGGCCCTTGCCCAGGCTGCATCTTCCTGGAGGCACTGAACGACACCGACGGCACTCAGCTGGTTCAAGCTTCACTGGCGCTGTTCAATAACAACAACACCTTCGATGCTACTTTTGATGTTCTCGATGTTGGGCGGCTGACGTCTCAGGTAACACTGTGACTCTGAATACAGAAAGTATGGAACTAATGATGTCACCGAGTTCGTTTTTTTTTATTCGTTAAACAAACGCCTAGACAACAATAATAACAAGATACAATACAAATATCGAAAACATGAGGCATGTAGAGATGAGTATCAACAAGGTGAACGGGAAATCCAAAATCAGGTCCAATCAACAATGCAGAAAGATTACACCTTAAAATCAACCGAACAGCCCACTCGACCTTTCCCACTGTCTCTCAGGGTACAAGAAAAGCATGCTTCAAGACTCTTTACTGTTCTGGCATCTGAGCTGAGTCACTGGCAGTCTTCGGATGATGTCTAAAGACCTACCTTTTCCTTAAGTACTTGGATTAACAAAAAACACACCAGTGTTTTAGACTGATGGTACTCTTAGTCAGCAGCTTAATGAACCAGTGTAAGGATGTATTTATCGACAGAGACTTCAAAGCATTGTGTAAGTCGCTCTGGATAAAAGCGTCTGCCAAATGCCATAAATGTAAATGTACTCCTCTTGTAAGTTCGATCTCTTTAAGACATGAACAGGAAACGTCCTAAGTCTTGCTCAGCAATTTAGATTTAATGCGAATTTCAGAGTCTTGTTTGTTGTTTTGTTTATTTTGCAGGTAGTGGGTGGTGGGCCCCGAATACGAGCCGAATACGCCATTATCGAAACCAACTGCACAAATGGCGAAGTTCCTGCCTGTGTCCCTATGGCCCATGGGGTTGCTGTAAGTGTTGTAGTTCAACACAGAAACATGAAAAAAATAATGTAATTCAGCTAAATCACAGTGACATTATTTACTTTTTCCTTAGCGCCAAGGGTTCTGTCAGTCTGAAGGCCACGGGCTTAATGTGAACATTAACTGTGAAGTCTTCCAACCAGTAACTAAGCACTATCACATTATTTAAACATCCACCTAGAGATTTATTAATAGAATTGAAAAGACCTATTTTGCTTGTACATTCCTTTTCTTTCAACAGAACTCCAATGGACCTCCTGTTCCCCCAGCCAGGCCGGTGTCCCCATCCATCACCCAAGGCTTCAATCACCACAAACTTCCAGCCCTGCATGACCCTCAGGTCACTGGCCTCTTGTCTGCAGAGTCAAACTCAGCCGAGAAAGCACCGATTGTCAAAAGGACAGTGGCAGAGCCTCAAGCGAATGGACTAGTCGCTGAACCGGTAGTTCTGCTTCCAAGGTGCCCAGGAAAAATCAAACACTTTTGAGTCCACTCTTTAAATGTGCCCTTAATACATTTATATGGAGGACATTTAGTTCCCCATGGGCACAAAAGCACGCTGGATTGAGTTTTGTGAAAACATTAAGACAATTAGCAAGCAAAGCAGCCCCGATTTTAAATGACTGTACTTATTAGGCTGTTTAATTTGTACTGTTTTAGAGGAATAAAATTCCTATTAAGCAGAGACTCTTTTCCTCTTTTTAAAAACATGTTATTGGTCAACAAAGGATGGTTTATTGTTTGTGTTAGGTTACATACATGGCTAAGTTTCTAATTTATAGAATTGTTACAAAATGTTTTCTTTACCACTAAAAAAAAAACAGTAGAATGACATTGATATCCACAACTCTTCTGGATACTACATAATACTCCATAATACTGCGATATCCTGCAGATATCTTTGCATGTAAAAGCTATTCTTCATGGAAATCTATCCAAATTTTGAGAGAAACTGAGTCCAGTTTACCAGCATCAAGATACAGCAGCAGAGATTATAACAATCCTATAATCAGGATAGCACTGGTTCTAAGCTGAGCTTAAATCTCCAACAAAGTCTTGGACAATGAAAGGTTCCCTAGAAGTGGCAATGAGGTAAAGGTTAGCCAAAACTTCTCAGGGTCACACTGATTCCTGAGTAAATCCCTCCAAATATTTAGCAGCCAGGGATCTGTTCTGGAGTATTTAAAAAAAACTTTCCCAAAGTTGCCTTTTCATTACAGCGGAAACCTCTTTATGATGGTTAAACGTGTACCATCATATTAATTTATTCAAGCCTTTCCGGACCTCATGTTGGGCCGCAGTCCATCTCATGGCCCCTTACACAGACAGACACCTATATTCACACTGAGAGGTAATTTAGTAGAGCCTACCCACTAGCTAGGTTTTGGAATCCAAGTACAAGTGGAGAAACTTATTGTGAAACTCCACACAGACCCGAGCTCAGGAGCCTTGAATTGCAAGGCAGCATCACACCACAATGCATCATGATGCTACCCAATAGAACATTTGCACATTTATAAACAAGTACAAATGAACATACTGATTTGCACTACATGTAAAGTAACCAGGCCTTTGAACACTAGTAGCAGTTCTTAAAATCTGGCATACATTTCCAGGTAAATCCAACCCTTTTAGATGGACTTCAAAAGCAACTCATGAGTCACTCCAACATTTTATTACATTTGCATAAATATTAAATGTGCACTGTTAAACATGTATTTAAAAAAAAAAACAATTAAACAAGCACCATTTCACCATTTACCTGGATGTCTGGATGTATAGATACTTTATTGATCTCAGTTGTGGTGGGGTTTGGACCAGAGAAACCAGAAAGCAGCTTGGCCACTTTACCTCATAACAGGAACCCAGTGTTTGCTAAAGGTTTTTTTGAGGTTTCTCCAAAATTCCTGGGTCCAGAGTCCAGGGTGAGCGGAGGTTCACCAAAAATATTATCAAAGGCTCACAGTTAGGATCCTCATTAAAAGACGTTGGCTTGGGAAGTTTGTGCGTTTTGTTTTGCTAACTCTGTCTTGGCATCACATTCATGAAACCTTGCCAATTTTAAACGCTTTTAGCCTGAAGTGCAGGGTAAGGATGTGAGGAAAAATAAAAAATATTAACTTTCAAACTGGTTTGAAGGTGGAGATGGAGGGCTTAACTTTTGTTCAACCTGGAAAATGGTCCATGGCCAAAGTGTTAGATGCGTAAACATACCATTGAGAAAAATCAAAAAGTCTGACAAAGCCACAGTGAGGAAATGTCTCATTATTCATGAACGTTCGGTCCTTTTTTCCCAGTGGCTTATGGAAAAGGAAACTGGAGGGATGCGTGTTTGCGGTATGAGTGTCAATGCAGGAAATATGACATTCAAGAATACCGGAATCAAATATGCAAATGTTGAAATCTAGCCTCCAAGCAAGAAAAATGTAAATGTGTTGGTGCTGCTTCTGAATTTCAGAGCTGTTGAAATCCAAAACATGAATGTCACCTTTTATTTCATTTGTATTAATGTAAAGGTTATTTTCAAGGCTTTTATTTTTTTATGTTTTTATAAGCCTACAATAAATGGACAGCCCTTTATGAAATCTCATGTTGCAGCCACACCCATTGGTAGCAACACAGTCACCACAGACAAACACTGGCAGTAGAATGGATTCTACTAAAACAGCTTAATGACTTTAAATGTGACTGGATGCCACGTTTGCCACAAGTTCAGTTCATGAAATTTTCACCGGACTTAATGTTAGTGCTATTACAGTGAAAGAATAATTCAGAGCAGGGCCAATAAACAGGCTAATAGAAATTGAATTTGCTCTGTTGCATCACTTCTATCGGAGTTCCAAACTGGATATCCAATGCAATATGATATTTAAGCACACAAGCTTAAGATCACAACACATAATATTGAGTGTTCGGAAAACAACCTGGGATTTGGTGAATTCCTGGACAACTCTTCCTTCTAGTGCACAGTGCCAATAGTAAAGTTTAGTGGAGAAGAGATAATAACCTGTGGCTGTTTTGCCCCTAAATTCCAGTGAAAGTAATGTCCTTAGTGTTACTCTTACACCATACAAAGACATTTTATTCAATTGTACGCGTCTGCCTTTGGGCCAAAAGTCTGGCGAGAATCCTTACCTGTCTCTGTTTGACTCCGCCCCACACACAAACCAAAGGTAAGATTCAATTATTATTATTTTTTAAAGGTACATTATGAAATTACCTTTCATAGTGTACCTTTACAGCACAGTGAAATTATTATTTTATTTTATTTTTGCATATCCCAGTTCGGAAGTTGGGGTCAGAGGGCAGGGTCAGCCAGGATACAACACCCCTGGAGCGGAAATGGTTAAGAGCTTTGCTCACTGACTCAACAATGGCAATTGGGCAGTCATGGGGCTTTAAGCCCCTGCACTTCCGATCAATAACCAAGGAACTCAGAGCTTGAGCTACACTTGCCCCCTTGCTCAAATAGACACAGATTTCACAAGTTATCATGGAGGAACTCCAGTGGCCTGAACGTTTTGGATAAAATTAGATTTCAAACACAAACTGAGCTCGTATACGTTAAATTTTTGTATTTAGTTTCTCTACATCACCAAATTGAGTTTGAAATGAAATGCCCGATATGTCAGTAAAGACTTTGAGCTTTAATTCAAGGAAGTTTGAGAAAGGTGTGGCATTAACCATTTAGGAATTACAGCCATTTTCTCACACACTCACATTTTTTACCATTTTACAGCAGAGCTGGACGCTCACGATCCAGCCCATCTACAGCCCAGTATGTCTCTCTATAGTCTGTCTGCTTGTGTGTTGCTTTGCTTGACAGCAACTTTATTCTGTGACAATATTGACAAATGGGAAAAATTATGATTTATTTGTTTGTTTAACTGGAAACGGTGGTAGAAACTTCAGCTCGCTTGCACAGCTAACAAAGCTGCCTTTATCTAACATGTTTATCCTCGCCTTTCCAACTTTGACAGAGGTGGCAAACAAACGTGCAAGGTTTTTTAAAACTATATTTAAGAAAGATCTTACTTTAAATGTAAAATGTTTTTTTTGTAGTTGATGTTGCAACCTCAGCGATAACATTGTGATGCTGTTGTTGTTGTTTACAGACGGCTGCCAGGGTACTAAAGGACCACAAAGAGCCCACAAATGAAATAAAATGTATTTACTGTTAATTAGAATGATCCGTATTGTAACATAAATATGCATTTCTCTGGTAAGCACAAACGCATGTAATAAAACTTGGCTTTGGGATGAAGCACTTCAGCAGCCTGTTGCAGGACGTTTCAGCCTCCTGCATCTTCAGCACTGATATTTGCACTTGCAGCATCAGACTAATGTCATGAGTTTAACTGTACAGTTAAGTGGAGATTACTCCACAGAGGGGTGCACTACACACAAAGCACTTTCGGGATCCACACACTTGTTTCAGACATGGGGTGTTTCCAAAAAGTTCTGTTCAACGTTGTACTCTGGGACAATACCAGGTGCTGGTATCAGTACTATGTATCGACAAGATACATAGTACTGATACCAGTACTATCAATAGAAGCTCCAACACAAAGTGGTATCGGTGCGTCCCTAATGATGACCTAAAATTTACAGCTAAAGCTACCCAAGGCAAAGAAACAAAATCTGGAAAAGACCCAAATTAGTCACATGACCTCAACTCAACTGAGCTGCCTTTAATCATTGGAGGCCAAACCGAAGGCACAAAGACCCAAAACAGAAACTGATGCTCGCAGCAGTGAACCACAGGCAAATGAGGAGACTCATCATTCAGACTCATGTTCTGTGGGGTTTAGGCACATGCGAGGTAATCACTGAAGGCAAAGTTTTTGCATCAAAGCAGTGCTAATTTATTATTGTTCGTTCCATTACTTTTGAGCCTATGAAAATAGACACTTGACAGATAATTCCTAATCAGTTAAATTCGCTATTCACTTTAATTCCTTTGAATTACAGATGTGCTTAAGTTAATACGAAGTCCAGTTCATTATTGGAGGCATGAAACTCCAGTCCTGAACTACCGAGCGACTGCAGTCACGAGTCCTCAGAGAACAGCTGTCTGCATCAGCCTAGGGCAGGACGTCTTCATGGTAAAGTGGAACCGTCCCCAGTCACCACACACAATTACATCAAGAACCTTTTATTTCAGGCAGTCCTTCTTCTTTTAATGTTGGATGCTCATTCTGGGTTTTTCCATGTCTGACATGTTGGTTGACAATAAAAGCTAACTGAACCAAACCACGGCAGAGGCAAACATGAAATGTGCCTCCTTGTCCCAATACTTATGGACCTGACTTAACGAATAATCCTGCACTGTATGTTAAACTAAAAAAGTAATTCCTGATCATTTAATTCATTTCATTTCTGTTAAACTGCTTGATTTAAAGTTGGAAGTCTACACCACACACATCAAGAATCTTTTATTATAAATCCACTGTGGTGATGTACAGAGGCAAAAACAAACGCGAAATGCGCGTCCTTGTCCGAATACTTATGGACCTGACTTTGAGAATAGCGTATTGTGAGTTAAACTAAACAAATACAATAATAATTAACTAAATAAACAGTTTCTTGCACCTGCAAGGTGGAGAAAACTGGAAGAGCTGGTTAATCGTACTTTAAGCTCAAAGTTTATTCTTTTATATAAATTGTTAAACATATCACAGGATGCGTTAACATTTATCACATCATCATGAAGATGCGTACGAGATGATGAGAGATAAAATATGCCTCACGGTGGTATTTAGACACTCAGGGTGAAGTGGATTTACTGGATCAGAGCTGAACACATGAAGGCGTTTAGCGTATCGTATAACCGGTTCGTTCACAAAAACCATTAAGTGTTTGGCAGTTATGCATTTCATGATTTCAGATTGAATCTGCAGACGTCACACCTACCTCGATGCTCCATGTTGCAGGTGTAGGATTACCCTTACCCTTTCACAGCAGCTCACTCCGTACCTTTACACACACCGGGAGGAAACGCAACCAGGCACAGACGCAGGTCTTTGTTTTCCCGGTCGGCTTCTGTTCTGCACCAGGATTGAAATGCATCTGGAAAATCTGGTTCTGCCAGCCGCTGATGTGTTTCAGGAAGGCATTAACTCAGAATGTTGGGAGCTTGTTTTACTGCCCAGATCCAGCTTTCAAGTAGACCCTGAAGCGCCCTCGCTGGAAGTGGGTTATCATTACCAATTGTAGTCTCGTCTGGGTGTGTCGTCAGTGAACTTTGTTCAAGAGATTACTCCAGGGCTTATCTTTACTAATATGAGTCATAAGTTGATGTTAAAACTGCTGATTTAATCACTCAGACGTGTTAATATCCGAACACAGGTAGAGCCATATTACATTCAAGCATGGCATGAAGATTGAGAGATGATTCGGCCCCATGGAACAGCGGTTAGAACCGAGTTCAGACTGCTGGCACATCCAATGCGTTTCACAAATCTGATCCTTAGAACTGACTTTACATTGTGATTCGAACGCGATCAGATCAGACTCATACTGCGGTTTAAACCAGCAGATCGCCCTGAAAACACACTCAATTTAGCCAAAATAGAAAATAAGTGCACAACTTTTATTTACAAATAATTTTAACCTTCTTGAGCAATTACGTGCAGGAACTTCCTAAAATAAATTTATTTCTATCATGAATTTATTCCTCTCCGTCCCTCTCCATCATGTCCCCACTCGCTCTTCGACGAGATCTCACCATAGGTCCACATCCTGTACCGCATAATCGTGTAGACTTGAACTTGTCTCGAGTGACTTAGAGAGTTTGAAATCCGATTTGAGCATCTAGACCGAGACGCATCTTCAGGACTCTGAATCTGATTTCGAAGACATCTCTGGCTGCACTTCTAATCAGATTCGCAGGAAAACAGAGGGGGGAAATATACATGTATGAATAAAAATCCTGTTCAGACCACTTGAAAGAAAACCGATTCGAATTGGACGCGCCAAAAACCAGATTTAACCTGGTAGTCTGAACAAGGCATTAGCGGCTTAAAAGTCTGACATGTTAGCATCATCTTGATAAACTGTTTTAAACCCTGACACTTTCCTAACAGGCCCCCCATTTGTAATTGTCTACAACCACTTTTCACTTCTGCATCATTGTTCCATTTCGATGCAGCATTCTATTTAACTCAAGCTTTAATTTTATTTATAGTATTTATACATTTGTATTTTTATCCATTTTTAATGAAATATTTGTACCATCTTGATACAATGCAGTCGAATAAAGCAGAAATGACTTTTGAAAACTACACAGACCCAAAAAAAGGGGGGGTTTAAAAAAATATCTACACATATATGATTGTGTAATTTATTTATTTTTTTTTACCAGTGTACTGCACAATTCATGAATTAATACAAATTTAAAAGTATTTTAAACCTGATTGAAGCTGTTTGAGAATGAACTAGAAAGAAATTCAAACCAAGGTCAGCTTGGGGCTTTTAATGAAACACGCACTTTTTTTTTTTTTGGTCAGTTGAACGCCAAATTATAGGCCATGCAAAAGAATAATTTAGCACGAGTACACACTAATCAATATGCTAATACTGAACTCCTATTTGCATCGCTTGCACGTCCCGAGTATCCTGTGTTCTTAATTTTAACACAAACAAAAAAGGTTGCAAACTTCCTCACATGGAAATGAACAATTAGATGACAGTCAGCGTTACCCAGAAACGGACAGGAAGCATGAATCTCGCATGAAAAGCTGTGACTACAGGCATTAAAATTAAATAAATACTTTGCACCTATTTTTAAAAAGGGGGGGAAGAAACTTAAATGATAGAAGGAAGGAAAAGAAAAAATGCATTTCTTTCTGGTTGGAATAGATTTATTTGATCTGTCTGTAAACAAGGTGGTTAATTCATGGCATTTTTCACGGGAAAAAAAAAATAAAAAAATACCGGGTTGTATAGAGCTGGAGATGTATATATATAAATATAATAGTAATAATAATCAGCTGGTCAGGCATAAATCAGAGGCATAAACCGGGTGTGATAAAAGAAAGGAGAGAAATGAACATGATTTGTTGACATGTTTCACTTTAATCTGCACATATTCCACAAGCCCTGGAGAGTTTGAAATATTTTTTTTTCCAAATGTCAGATATCCGAAAGAAAGGTGCCATCTGAGAATCGACTCATTACAAGGCAAAGGTTTGAGTGTTTTTTTTTTTGTTTTGTTTTTTTTATCCATCTCACAGTAGCAACAGATCAGATCTACGGTTATGGCACAGGATACACTTCTTTGTTTTTTTTTTTTCCTCTTTTTTTTTTTTGTTTAAAGTTAACAATACAACTGACTAGTGGTCTGTTTCTTCTTCAACTAATACCACCATAACCCAGAAAATTTAGTGTACACAGTTACTTCAGTGTTTGTATTTTTTTTTTTTGCCTATTTTTAATGAAATATTTGTACCGTGCTATGACAACTTGATACATTGCAGGCGAATAAAGCACAAATGACTTTTGAAAACTTGACAAGATTGACAGACAAAAAAAAAAAAAAAAAAAAAAAGAGGGGGTTAAAGTTTTTTAAAAAATAATAAGACTGCCATTTCATCTATTCAAGACATTCATTGTAAGAAAGGAGAGAGACAAAAATAAAACAAAAACAACAATCAGGTAGTTTACCATTAGGTCTTTGTAATTCCTTCCATCTGCCTCACACCATTACTAGTGAATAGTAGGAGATTTAGTGTTTTATAAACATGTGCACTTGAAATGTTCAAATTTAGTGTTGTACAAAACAGATGAAGCTAGCAGTCAATCCTTCATTAAATTGTTAATCCTCCAAAATGCAGACAAAAAGAAATTGGTCCTAATGGAGAAAAGTAATATAATATATAGCTCTAACAATAATATATGAATGGACACCAAACCAGAGTGTTACAGAAGGGCAGTGCTTTAAAAAAAAAAAAAAAAAAAAAAAAAAAAAAAAAAAAATCTAGCGGATAAATAAGTTGCTAAGTGGCTAATGTTAGCGGTGGAATGTCCTTAAGAGTCCAGAAGCGAATTTCTAATTTTTTTTTTCTTTTAAACCTTGTGTAAATCAGTCATCATATTCAAAAGAGAGGGGAGGGGGAAGGGGGAAAGGGGGCGGAGAAATATCCAACATTACATCATCGAGGACTTGCACACCACATCCAAATACAACAGCAAAATCATTGGATGTTACTTTTTTTTTTTTTTTTAATAAAATGAATTACAAGTATAAGGGCAAGAACTATGTAGTGTGGTTCCATTTATTAATGTTACTATTAATATTTTTTGGGGGAGGACACTGGTACTGTAGTGTAGAGTAGTGTAGTGTGTGTGTATGGTAGTTAGGTATTTGATGATATTAAGCTAAAAGAGATATGCATGCACTTTGTTTCGTTTAATTTTAAACCCTCCTGGCCATGCTGGAAAAAAAAAAATCTATATATAATATAATCGCTAGGGAAGACCGACAGCTCAGCAAGGCTCGAAAGCACTCGAGAGGCATCGATGGCCCGCTAGATAAGTGCCTCAGGAAAACTGGACAGTGACGATTCGTTTTGCGAATTTGAAACGCCCAATTGTTCTTCTTCAATGCTTTTTATATGTACAGTACTGTAGAGTTTAGTTGTTTGGTTTTTTTCTTTTTGTTTTTACGCCTTCATAAAATGAACATGCTTGTTTTGTGGCACTATAAGGATGAGGGGGGAAACGGGAAAGGTTATGCTAATAAGGAGGAAGAAAGGGAAGAAAGGTTGTATGTTTAAAAAGAAAAAAAAATGGATAGACGAGTGATACATCCACTAAGTATCTGTAGTGCTGGGGAGAAAAGGAGGAGGGGGCGGGATGGATAAAGGGATGTTTCAGTCAGCTGCTGTGTGCATGGATGGAAGAAGAAAAAGAAGGGGCTGCTTCAATATCCAGCTCTCCTCAGGTATTCAGTCATGGTATATGTTTTCTTGTTGAGCAGTCCTCCGTGGGCACCTTCAATTCCCATGACGAGAACCAATACTGGGGGTGGGGTGAGTGGGGAGGGGGGGGAGAGAGAAGGAGAGAGAGATACATAAAATGGGGGGGGGGGGGGGGGGGGGGGCAAAAAAAAAATTT
>JAQMYG010000001.1:34683132-34697234 GCA_030014215.1 Clariallabes teugelsi
ATGCAGTGGCACAGTGTGTGAACTGCTTTGATCTTGTGTCTCTGTGCACACTCCACTCTGAGATGCAAACTTGATGCGTCTTCACACACACACACACACACACACACACACACACACATCCTGCTTTACCGGTTCTTTCCTGCAGTGTGTTTTTAAAAAAAAAAAATTTATGTCATTCGTTTACATGACGATGTCTTTTTGGTGTTCTAGATATGTCAGGGTTCCTCCACGCTCGAGAGAGCACACTTCTCCTTCATCATTTTTACAGACCGAAGACGTGTGACAAGAGTTTATTATCGGACGCGGGTGAATAAATTAATCCGGAACGTGCCTCGATTCAAGGGCTTTCTGTCGCCCTCTAGTGTGAGCTCGCGAGTGTGCGCATTTAGCCTCGAGTGAGTTTGTTAATCTGCAGATTTGCCTGTGTGTGTGTGTGTGTGTGTGTGTGAGATCAAGAGCATCGAGTGTAAATCATTCAACACCTCTACGGGTGACAAAGTGCCCTCGGCCAGGTAGTTGTCCTCCGTGTTTATCTGTCTGTGTTTTCGTTGTAATATAAGCCTTTATTCAGTTGGACTAAAAGTCAGTTGGAAGTATTAGCTGATGTCATTCAAATTCAAAAATTCAATTTTAAATTACATACGCAACCTTACACAAGTGTGATGTGCAGTGAAGTGTTTACACGACTGTTTGTGACCTAATAAAAGGAAAATTAGAGAAGCAAATGCCAGTAGAAGAGAATTTTAAATGTAAATTCTACACCTCCGCCGCCGTTTGCTTTGATTGCGGTCGTGTCATCGTTTCGATAAGCTTACGCAACGTCACAACGTTTATTAAAGTCCAGAGTCACGTTAAATTTCTCTCCCAAGATCTTGCATCGATGATGGGAGTAAAGCCTTCTCCAGAAGGCTTATCAAACGACGCCCCCCCCTTTTTTTGTCACATAATGTGACCAGATCAGACCCCCCCGAACCACATGACCTTTTTCCAGTGCTTGTTTTAGCTTTAAGCTTGTTTTTCTGTTAAGTGGTTTTATTAAGGCTACACGTCTGTTTAGTCCCAGTTCCTTGAGTTCTCTTCGCAGTGTTTGGAAATGCGCCGCGACCCACTGTTGTTTTACGACTTCACATTTTACCATCTCCCTTCACGCTCATTCACGATGTATTTTACGCCCACATTTCTTCTTTTTCTTCTTCCAGGATGATGGGTCACCAGTAATCCATCTCTGCGTCTCTCAGTTCTCGGCCTTAGTTGTTGTCTTTGCTTGATGCTACAAGGAAAATGCATTTTAAGGAAAATCATCGTTTTAAAATCGAATTTGATCTAAAGAAAAAAAAAATCGGAGATTCAATTTATAGGGCATATGGTCCAGCTCTACTTGATGCCGGACAATAATGTGACTCTTCTGAAACAGAGTAACGTCTTTACCAAGACGTGGTTGCTTAAGACATGAGAAACTCCTCACTGCGTCCGTTTGGGTTAAATAACTTAACTGTTTGCTTGGTTTCCTCCAGGTGGTGACTTTGCAAGTCAAACTGTGTGATTTATTTATTTTTAAAAGCTTTAAGTCTCCCTTAAACCTCCCTGCAGTCTTTGTTGCCGTGATCCGAGTCTCTAATAGAAAAACCCTTTATCGTACACTTTGTGCTTTTTGCTCATTTTAAAAGTTTGAAGCGAGCGTCCCAGACGGTGTGCAGGGAGCTGGTGAGAAAACAGCCTGTATTTTCTCTAAATAAATATCAGTTCTACGCACTCGGCTAACTCGGGGGGCCACGCTGCACCTCAATGCCTTCCGTGGGTCCGCGGAGCCCCAACAAGGGGGGGCGGAGGATTTATTACACCTAAAAATACTCTGATCCTTCTGTGCAGCTCCCGGGAAAGAAAACGTTCCAGGATTTCTAGGAAAAGAGTCTGGTTTACATTCGCTCGCTGAGGAACCCAGCAGGATCACCACCTACCTCCAGCCTCCTCTACCTCACTCACTCTCTTATTTTTTTTTTCTCCTCTGTATAATACAGTCTTTATACTGAGAAAGCAAGAGAATGCAGCTTATTTTGATTCCGGTTGTCTGGATCAGGCTCCCAATCTCAAGCCGTCCTGACTGGGTTGCCAGATCTAACAGCACCGATCGTGAATTTGTTAGATTGCTTTTGGATTCCTTTATTCTGATGGAAATATCAGCATGATGTCGGTTATTTAGGGGCTGAGCACGAGTAGAACGTGCTTGGGGTTCGGGGTTGGTCTTGTGTAGTTGGCGTTTGTAGGGGTTTAGTGGTTTATAGATTTGGGGAAAAGAAAAACATTTTCTTTTATTTGATTTTTATTCTTGGAGTTGGAATTTGCTTTGAGTGTGTGTTTAATGCAAAAATTTCATCATGGATGTGCTGTATCTGATTTAAACGTATTCTATATTATATATCATCATCACCATCCTGATTCTAGCTGATGGAGACATTAGGGGGCGGGGGGGTTAGGGGACAGCAGTTCAAGAATCCAAGCTACGTCAAGTAACGTCACTTTTTCCTGAAAGTGACGTAAACTCTAGTAGATCGCGGGATCAGTAAGCCTAATCTAGCGAGCGAGCTAGGCTAACAAGTTAGCTGGTACTAGCTTGAGCAGTTACTGTTTATTCCTATATTTATCAGTGTTTAGGTTTGACGGTTTGGTTAAAGAACAAATCCCACAGCAGGGGGGGGGTTCCTCTTCACCTGGCTTTCTCTCTCTCTCTCTCTCTCTCTCTCTCTCTCTCTCTCTCTCCTTTCTAACCTCTCTCTCTCTCTCTCTCTCTCTCTCTCTCCCTCTGTACTTTCCGTGTGCGTGCCGCGGAGCAGGAACCCATCCACGCTTTTCTACAAAACCTTCCAGCCCGGTGTCAGGCTCCCGAGGTAGAGTATGTGTGCGTGAGCTTTAGCTTTAGCATCTAAGCGTGTGCTGCATGGCATGGTGGTTCCAGCCAGCTGTGGCGTAACGGCTAACTTAATGGCAGCTTTAGCACACGAGCAAGCGAGCGATAATCCTCAAAAACAGCGTGTGGTGTGTGTTTTTAATCCTGCTTGAGTTGCCTAACGGGCTGCGATTGAGCGCGTTTTTATACTTTGCTGTGTGTGTGTTTGGGCTTTAAACTGGATTTGTGTAACACGCGCTGGATTGTTGGATCGGTGCTGCACGTTCACTCCACATCTGGCTTTCCTCCTGATCAGCTGATGGGATCGGACCAAAACAAACCAAACCCCCTCGGTGTTAACGTGTAGAGGTCTCACGTCCTGATGTGAGGAAACGTGTCGAAGGTCACATGACTCCTTGACCAGCAGGAAACTATTCAAATTTTAAATTATTTGTGCATAATGTAGATTTTAATTTCTTTTATAGCTAAAAGTCTTTCTATATTATTTTCTATTTCTAATTTTCTCACACATCGTACTTTATATTCTTGTTGAAAACTCTTTCTCTTCTTATTTTTACATTTTTAGGTCACTGGTGGTCGTATAAACTTTTCACTTCACCTCATACTGTGTGTGAGACAAATACAACTAAACTTAAATGCTTAAAGAAATTAACATTATAAATAAGCTACATATATTATTAAATAAATCAACATCACTCTTAACTCTTCTACATTTAAAACTAGATTCAGTTATATTATTTATACGTGAGTGAAGATGCAGAATTTCTCAAATAATTGAGTTTTTTTTTTTTTTAACTCTTGTTCTTTTCAACCAAAAAATGTACCGTTAATCTAAAAGTTAAACAATTTTGTACCTTTATGTAATAATTCCAAATATATTGCGTTGTTTAATAATTTTAAAAATATTGATGTATAAAATGTACATTACAAAAAGAAATCATGAAAATATGTTTGTGATCTTAAAATTTTTAATCGAATTATTTTCAAAAATAATTTTAATTATAATTAAACTGTAAAACTGCAATATGACAATAGAATGTAAAAAAAATGTTTTGTAATGTATTAAAAATTCTCTATATATAACATATTTACAAATTAAAATGTAAATGCAAAAGTAGAATAACATAATTTTGAAAATATAAAGCGTGTTATTAAGACCAAACAATATCTTAAAATTATGGGATTATTAAAATTGTACCAAATTTTATAACCTAAATTAAAATATTTAAAATTAAAATGTATACATACATACAATAATGTTTAAAAAAGTGGAAAATACATAAAAACTATTATGATTTTCTAATGTATTTTTTTTTCTTTTTTTTTTTTCTTCTTCTTCTCCATTCCTGTCCAGGTCATTACTCGTTGTTCACCTGCATCCCACCATCAGCTTCACTAAGCAATGACTTCATTAGTGTATATACCATTAATGTGTGTGTGTGTGTGTGGTTTCCTGCTGCCTGGTTGTGTAAGTGAGGCTTAAAGAGACAAAAAGGTGTCGTGTGTGTGTTGGTTTTCACGTCTGAGGAACACCCTGTACCTGCAGATCCGATCGATTCTCTGATTTATTAGTCAATCGAATCTTGTACTGTTCGCACACTTCTGCTTCTGAGAACGAAGCTAGTGCAAAGTCAAGCGTGTAAATCAAACAACCATCCCCCAGACTTAGAAGACGCTTCACAGTCATGGCTTCTGGGGCTGGATCTCAGAACCTTCTGATGGTTAGCGTACACGTCACTGTAGATCACTCAGTAAACCTAATCCATCGGCGTTTAGGGTGAAGCGCTCCGTACGCGACCCTTCAGCTGTATGATCTGTGAACTCACTGCTGTAACGTTACAACATGTTTTTTTTTTTTAAATAAAAGTTTAACAATGTGATCTAAGCATCTCTCTAACGGCCTCGATGACCTTCAGCAGTCTGTGAGTGCTGTGTATCTCTGCTCGCTGCCTCTCGTACTGACGGCTTCTTCCTTTTGTGTTTCAGTGCCTCGGGAGCGAGCGTCGTCGCCATCGACAATAAAATAGAGAAAGCAATGGTAAGTACCCGCGTCACAACCAGCACGCTTGATTGACAGTTATACGTTTAAACCATGCTCACGGGTTCGCTCGCGCTAGCGAGGCTCGTGCTCACAAAAAGGCAGCTTTCGCAAATCAACAGCTTTCATTATTGTTTAAGTTATTGTTTATTGTCAGTCAGCTTTCGCTTCTTTCATGTGCCGAGAAAGCGCTCTCTATTTTTATTAGATATTAAACTTTAGATTAGCTTTCGCACTACAGGTTAGCTTTCACATTTTAGGTCAGCTCTCACTTTTTAGATTAGCTTTCGCTGTCTAGATTAGTCTTGATATGCTAGGTTAGATTACGCACGCTAGATTAGCTTCCACATACACACTTTTTTATTTATTTATTTAACCTCATGCTTTAACTTGCTAAGGTTGCCTTCGCTGTCTAGGTTCGCTTTTGCATCCTATGTTGGCTTTCGCTCTCTAGATTAGCTTCCAGATGCTAAATTAGTGTTTGTCTCTCTAGATAAGCTTTCGCTGACTAGATTAGCACTCACAACTTTAACTTTCACATCTTAGGTTAGCTTTCACTCGCTGACTTGGCTCTCACTTTTTAGATTGCTTTTACTATCTAGATAAGCTTTCGCACTGTAGGTTAGCTTTCGCACTGTAGATTAGCCTTCACATCCGTAGTTATGTTTCGCATGTTATGTTGGTGTTCATCTCTCTAGATTAGCTTTTGCTCACTATGTTAGCGCTCATTTTAGATTAGCCTTCTCTCGCTCTCGCGGTTAGCTTTCGCTCAGTACGCTATCTTTTACACTAGCTAGTTTCTGGTGTTAAAGCTTTGGATTAATGTTCTCGGGGGGGGGGGGGCGCTGAGTGACCCCCGGCCTTGTGATTGGTGAGATCGGTGATTATGTAAGCGTCACTTGACTTGACTCCACCCACTTAAGATGGAGAGGGGCGGAGTATAAATTGGAAAACTGTATTGAGAGAAAAAAAAAAATCACATCATGTTACATTTCATCACCATGTAAAGGGAATTTCTGAGGAAGGTTCTGTTTATGCTGAAGATGTCACTCACACACACACGGACCATGCCCCTCGACCGCGGATAGTAGCGTGAAACGCCGCGGGACAAACCTATAGCTGAGCTCCGTTCAAATGACACAAAACCAGAATCCAACTGTCATCTTTATTTTCTGTAACTAACACACACACACACTACACACACACACACACACACACGTCCCAACGTGCAGCTCTGGCCTCAGGCGTCACCTCCGGCTGAAAACTGAAGCAAGTACATTATATAACTTTAGTGTGTGTGTGTGTGTGTGTGTGAGAAACATCACAGGGAACGTTAATCCTGCCGAGCTATATATTTATATGTCACGTCTGCCTTGATGTCACTGGGAAAGGGGCGGGGCTTATTTGAATGACAAGCGTTTACAGTTTGTGCTCGTTTGTGTGACGTGTGTGAAAGCGTAACCATAGCAACAGGGTCAAAACAAAAGGTTTGTGGTGTCTGACGTTGCGCTGTCTCCCGTGCAGGATCTGGTGAAGAGCCACCTGATGTACGCCGTGCGCGAGGAGGTCGAGGTGCTGAAGGAGCAGATCAAGGAGCTGTGCGAGAGGAACTCCATGCTGGAGCGCGAGAACGCCGTGCTCAAGTCCCTGGCCAACAGCGAGCAGCTCTCACAGCTCTCGGCTCACACGACGGGCACGACGCCGACCCCGGCCCTGACGGCGACGCCCACGCCGGCATCGAATCCGCCGCAGCCCAGCGTGTCCTCTGCTTAAACCCGCCGCACATCGCACCCACCAGCACGTCCTCCTCCTCCTCCTCCTCGCCCAGCACCAGCTTTAACCAGCAGCGCTTCAGTGTACTTCTGTGTGTGTGACTCTGTGTGTATGAGTGTGTGTGTGGGGACCAGAAACGATACAGAAGTGTTTTTGTTTTTTTGTTTTTTTTCTTGTTGTTGATGTCGTCGTCGTTGTTGTTTTTTGTTTTTTTTTTAATTAAAGAAGAAGAAGAAGAAAAAAAGCCATGAGAAGGGTTTATTTTTTAAAGCCGTTTTCGAGCAAGAGTCTATTTTTTCGGAGCTGATCATACTTCATGGAAAAAAAAAAAAAAAAAAAGAAAAAATAGTATAAAGTATATATTATTATAATTTTTTTTTTTGGGCTTGTGTCAAATCACCAGTCAGTTATTTATTCGAGGGCTGCTACGTTCACACGTCCCCCGACTGTAAAGAAACGCTTCTCTCCCTCGACCCAGGAAAAAATAAATGATGCAGCCGGTAGAATCGCGCAACACACACACACACACACACGCTTCTAATCACACACGTGAGATAAAAGCAGCGGGTTCAAACACTAACAGCCCTTTGTTTTTACCTCTCAACTGCGAATGTGAAGGGGTCACATGAGTGAATGTACTTCTATTGTCCCCCCCCCCCTCACCCCCCTCCACGAAGAAGAAGTGAAAAAAGATCTACAGTTCTGAGGGACAACAAAAACATTTTACCTTTCTCTCTCTCTCTCTCTCTCTCGTACGTTTTGTCGCTTGGTTTTCACGCTGTTCACGTTCCGGCCGCTTGAGACGAGACGGTCCTGGTCCTGTTCTGCGCTTTTAAACACACATGCTTCAGTCTCATTTAGTCCAAAACACAACTCCGGGGGTTTACACTGTACGACTCTGACGCAGTCTTGATTTAGATTTTTTTTTTCTTCCCAATTATGCTTTTTTTTTGTTTGTTTGTTTCCTCCTGACTAAATTGTGTATTCGGATTCGGATGATAAATCTGCATTACGACGGATTTCCGATCTAAATGATGAAACAGAACGATTTTGTACGTGGTTTGTGTAAATAGGAATATAGATAACGAATATGAAATTATTTTTATTTTAAAATCAACTTTAAATAAAACGATGCGACTTTGAATTGTTCCACTTCCATTAAAAAGTAAGTAATCTAAATTAAGATTAAAGAAACCAACTTTGAATGAAAAAAAGGCCATTTTAAAGTTTTTGAAGTAAAAATCACAAATCATTTAAATGTTTTACTAACTGTCCCTAAATTATACAAAAATAAATGCTAATATTAATATTCAGTGGATTAAACGGTGGTTGAAGACGATAAATTAGATCAATTAAATTAAAAACTAAACCTTTTACTCGTGTTAAGGTTTTTTTTTCTTTCTTCCTTCTAAATTTTGCATTAAATATATAAATTAAATACTGTTAATTTGATTTTCAGTTCGGTTTAGTGAGATTTTTGTGGTGCGAGGAAAAAGAATTTGTGTAAACGTAAAAAAATATATATAAAGTGTCTAGATTTACAAGTATAAATATATATTTTTTATTAATTTATCATAAGGAGCCATTGTAGGTGCGGAGACCGTACAAGGACGAGAAGTTCTAATAGACGTGACTACATGAGAAATCTTGTTTAATATGGTGTTGATCTGGACGTGGTTGATCGTTGTGGAGAAGTTCAACAGCAGGTTGGAGGCGGTTCAAAGTGAAGAAAATTATTAATAATAATCCCTAAAAAGTGTAGATCTTCAGCAGAGTTTTGCACAAATTAATCCAAACTGGGATAATAATAATAATAACACTTTATAAATTAAATCTCCATCGCACTCGTCGTGGTGTCTGAGCGTTGAACAGATGGTCGAACCTTCGTGTGCCGGAGTCGTGATTTGGGGAGTACGCTGTACGACCATCAGCCCAAAAGGTTGGACTCGTGCTTCCACAACTCCAACCTTTACGGCTGTGTCACATTTACGAGCCCCAAGTGTGAGACGATCATGTGACTGTGAGACTGGCTGTGTTTCCTGACATTTAATGTAAATCCCTAATGTAAAGTGTAAGCCCCCCTCCCCCTCCCAAAAAAAAAAAAGAGATGAAACGATCATGTTCTGCCCTGAAAAACAGCCAAAGTGTTACGCTTGTAAATAAGACGCGGCCGACGTCTGACTCGTGCTCCGTGTCTGAGCCTTTTAAACAAACCGCGCCGGCTGTGTCTCATTCGGAGGTTTCTCGATAAGAAGTACCGAGCGTGAGTGCGTCAGATGATTACGGTTTCTCTTAACGAGACACACCCGACACGCCCCCCTGACTCGTGTTTATTTTTTATTTATCATCTTTTCAGGTTGGGATGGGGGTTTACACAAAATTAAAAAAGATAAAATAAAAGCTGTGAAAAATCGTTTCAACCGACTTTGTCAACCAAAGATGCAAAGCAGTGTAATTGTTTTTTTTTTTTTTTTTTTTTTTTATCTTATGCACATTTTGTTATTGTTCACGACCGTTGTCGCTTTTTAGCATGTTCTTGCATGTTCTAGTATTTTCTTTTATTTTTTATGTCGAACCACTTCCATACCTCATGTTTGTATTCTGGTTGTGAGATAGCAGGCTGTGAACAATGTCATTGAATGGGGCGGGGGGGGGGGAGGGATGCGGGGGTGTCAACGAAAAAAAAAAACTAGTGTTCTTTCTGCGCACTAGCCGGCGGGGAAAAAAAAATGAAGTGAGCCATGTTTTTTTTTTTTTTTTTTCCTTTAAATGGTGTTGGAGTTTCATATGCCAATAGTTTTGTTACATTGCAAAAACAAATTTAATGTATTTAAATAAATGCAATATTCAAACTCATGACACTGCAGGCTGGCTTTTCTTTTTTTCATTCAGTTTAAACCTTTTATTTATTTAACTACCTCACATCGGAAGCGTCTATAGTACCTCGACATGTTTATTGGTGTACCTCATTATAATACCTCATTATATCTTATTATAGCACCACAAATGTAATACATTGTTTATTACAGATAACTCATTACACCTAATTTACTTTTTAAATATCTCATTTATTATAGTATTTATTTTGTGTTTGTTTATTATGCTGATGTATCACCGAGTGTTTAAACACTGGCAGCGTAGAAAACTTCCCTCAGAAATTAGTCACTGAGGTTTTTTCGCCTTCCTGAGCAGAGAACCGTTTCGTTAGCTAAAGATTCCCCCTGATTACACAGTAGCGGTCATTAGGACCCATCTGAGAAAGGAAAGAAGACTAGCAACAATTATCTCCTAAAAGGTATAAATATGTTAATAACAAAAGAATATATTACGATAAGAGAACTAAGTACAGAACTGTTATAATACATACATGCTCCTAGTTAAACTAAAAACGGGAAACTGAAACATTTATTTAAGGCCACGTTAATGGCCTTCAGGGGGAGAAATTTTGGAGGAGTTTACTGAATTTCAATTATAAGCCAATGTCCAATTTAAAGTAAGTTTGATGTCCAATACCCAGAAGGCCTCTGTAAAAGAGCCATTTCAGAGAAAAACAGGGCCTGAGGGCAAAAACTTTTCTGTACCTCCTTATAGCTAATTTGTTATAACACCACACTTATCATATCTCTGTACCTCTTTATAATACCTCATGTTTATTATATTACCTCATTGTAATACCTTTTTTCCCCTTCCTCGTTTGTTACAGCACCTCATTAAATGTCATATTTGTGGCATCACCATCTTGGCGTATGGCCGCGCCTTCAGGGACGAAAAATCTATTGATGGAAAAACCTGATCAGGTCATCAGCTGACTTTATTTTTTGTATAACATTGATGACTCTAGACCTGACCCGCAGAACGCTTGAAGTGTTTATTCTGGTGTTTTTCTCACCGCATTATTACCTTCGTTGGAAGCCTCTTAAACTATTTGCTTAGTTACATCCAGGTGGTGACTTTTTCTTGTTTTTTGTTACGTGCTCTGAAACTTGTGTCGAACAGACGCAGCGGTTCCAAATAAACGTAGTTTCTCTGGGTGTCACGTGACCAATAACAAATGAGGCCTCGCCTTTGCTGGAATCGCTGGACTGATTCGTTCTGCGTTTAAGTAAAGGCTCATTCACAGGGATGTCTCACAGTTGTGAACTCTAATTATATTGGAATTTTTTTTTAACTCATAAATCAATATTAAGGAAACTGCAACTCCATGATGTATGCAATATTACTTGCAGCTACAGGTCTATAGTTATTGTACTGCTTGTGATGTTGAGGTTTGCTAGCTAAACACAATTTGTCCACTAGGTGTCAGAAGAATGAGCACATAAATGAAGTTTTGTGAAATAAAACTTTTGGTGAAATTATTGGCTGGGAATCTTCGAAACCCAACATCTCACCATCAGTAGTATGAATGGACAGCGAGATATCAGTTTGGATTTTCTTTTTAGCTGCTGATTTTAGTCTCATTAGGGTTTTACCATGTGACATGGTACCAAAACATCCTAATGAATAAATATCACTAGCAGTGTTTATCACAAGAAGTAGGTGTTTATTATAATTTTTTTGAAATATGAAAAAAAAATGTTTAAAACACCCAGCTGTTCAACAACAACAACAAAAAGCTCAGAAATCACTTAAAAACTCAGATCAGGTTGTAAAAGGTTAAAAAAAATTAAATAAAAGGTTAAACACAGGAACTCTGGCTTTGGAGAGGAAAAAAATAATAAAATAGTGTCACTGAAAAATGGCAACTGCAGAACACAAATTATGAAAAGAATTCCTGCTGAATCGTATTCCGAACTCGAATGGATGAAAAATAACAATGCGGCTCTTTGGAGCAGGAAAGTCAGTTTAACCGGCGTCTGAGCATCCGAGGAGAGAAACCGTCCTTCTGGGTGATGCCCTAAAGGTGCCGAGGCAGTCACATGACCTCGGGGGTCTTTCGGGGTCGGGTGCTAGCCCACAGTGACGAAGCGGCCACCTCTGGTGTTCTGCTGCGACGCCGCCATGCGCTTCATCTTCAGGATGCGGAAGCGCTCGTTAAGCGTCATGGCCGTCTGCTTTAAAGACAGGAAGGTGGTGTCTTTAACACGGGGCGCTTGATGGTGCGTCGTGTATGGACACGTAAATAATAGGAAGCTACCTGTTTTCCCACGCTGTTGATGTCGAACTGCAGCGGCACCCCTTTGGGCTTTTTCCTCTCAGGCTCTGGCGCTGGGTTCTGAGCGGGTGGAGTCACTGCGGTTGGTGGGTGGAGCGACCACGAGTGGGCGGGTCTGGAAAACAAAACCAAAAAAAAAAAAAAAGTTGTGATTGGCTGGCAAAAATATATTCATTTATTTTAAATATATCCCCGCCCCCTGGTTTGATGGACAGCTAAGATCCGGGTACTGTTCTGAAAGACTGAAGAGGTTTTAAATAACGGAGACGTACTCGGGTTGAGTCCTGGCACCGGGGTTATCTATCGACACGGTGAGAATGCCGCTGCTGTTCACAGGAGTGCGCCACCTGGTGGTCATACAACAGAAATTACCTTAAAACTACATATTTAAAAAACATATTGTAAAACATCTTAAATTATACATGAACATTTGATTATATTAGTACTTGTTGAGCGAGAGTGTGTGTGTGTGTGTGTGTGTGTGTGTGTGTGTGTGAGACTTACGGCCGGGTTCTTTGTGTTCTCTGAGCTGGCTGGATCGGCGCCGTCTTCTGCACCTGTGTATGAACCTGGTACAGACATAAATTGGGATTCTTATCATGTACTCTCTCACACAGACACACACACACACACACACACACACACACACACACACACACACACAGACACAGACACACACAGACACAGACACAGACACACACAGAGCAGCCTGGCTGCCTCCATTTTTTTCCCCATCTCCTCTAATCTGAGATTATCATTAAATCTAAAACAAGTTCTTCAGTGCTTTTTCTTTTTTCTTTCTTTTTCACCAAGTGCTCAAGCAGGTACGTCACCCAGTGCACACGAGAAGTCTCACAGTGAAACATAACTCAAACTCATAGATGAACATTTACTTCCCTGGTGGAAACGAGGCCTGGGACCTGAAGTGACATTAACACATACGACCACCTGAAAGATTAGCAAGTGTTAGCAAGACTCAGGGAGCAGCAGGACCGGGGTGAAATATCTAGGCACCTTTAGGCCTCTTCTGGAGAGGAACGTAGCCTGGCGCGCCTCCCTCTGCGGCTCGTTCACCGGAGGAGCGTTCCTGTGAGGGGGGAAACAAACCGGACATAAAATATAGCTCAACACACACCATCTCACGCTCTGACTGGAAGATCTAACATCAACGCTGATAATAACAACAACAACTACATTACTGCTAGTGTTTGCTCACCATTTCCGTCGCAGCCTGAAGGGTGTGTTCGAGACGCGTCCCGGAACTTTCCGTGTGTCCGGCTGAGTGTACGGCCACCTCTGCGTCTGCCCGTGTGTGAACGCGTGTCTGCGTTGTGAAACGAACGGCCGCGTTCTCTGTGGAAAATAAATAATAAAAACAAGGACTTATACAAAAGGTAAATAATTTTTTTGGTGGAAAATATGTTATATGCCAAACAAGTGAACTGATGTAAAAGAAGTAATTAAAGCCAGTCCAATTTGTTTGTATGATTTTTGTTTTTCTCGTCCCTGGAGCTGGACGCCGCTGTACCTGAGAGAGAGCGGATCGTCTCGCCGGGGCTCGGGTCACATTGGCGCGGGTCACGTTGGCGTGGTTGAGTGCGGGTCGGTTTAACGGGCTGACGCCTTTCAGCAGGGCCGCTTTCCTCGCCGCAAGGCCGGTGATGACACCCTGCGCGCGCCGCCTGAACGGCTTGTTCACCCCTCCTCCTGAAAAACAGACGACAAGCTCAAATGAAAGGTGCATCAAATCAGGATATCCTGTTTACAATAACGTATAAAATGTTCCTGGGTTTTGGAGGTAAAGATGATGTAATGACCCCGGTGCTGCTGCGGCGTTCCTGCTCGTCTCCCCGGCGCTAACCGTCCTCGAACGCCGGGCCTCTGCCTTCTCAGCGCCACCCTCTGGCTCTGGACCTGCTTCTGCTTCTTATTTAACCGTATAATGTCGTCTGTACAAGCAAGAGAAAGAGTTCCATTAAAATAATAATTAATAAATAAAATCACACAAACTCGACGAATCTGAGAACGTCATAGATATCATCAGCACCTTTACACTGACACTATCGCTGTGATGACATCTATATCACGAAATAAATTCATATTCATGTGGAATAATGAGGACGAGCGCACACACCTCATCCTCAATCCTCATCCTCAATATACTGTACCTGAGCATCTGCAAAAGATTTCCTTTAATTAAATAAGTTTTAAATTGAGTATTTTCATTAGATGCT
>JAQMYG010000001.1:34754282-34766300 GCA_030014215.1 Clariallabes teugelsi
AGTTTCAAGTAGGAAAGTCAGAATTGTGAGAAACTCAGTACTCAGTATTTCAACTCAAAAGTCAGAATTGCTAGAAATAAAGTAAAAAATTATTCAGAATTTTAAGTAAAAAGTCAGAATTGTGAGAAACTAAGTCAAAATTTCAAATAGAAAGGTAAATTTTTAAGGAATAAAATTAGACTTTCAACTAGAAAAGTGAGAATTGGGAGAAATAAAGTCAGAATTTTGAGTAAAATGTCAGAATTGTGACATTTTCAGGTAGAAAAGTGAGAATTATGAGGAATAAAGTCAGAATTCCAAGTAGAATGTCAAGTCAGAATTGTGAGAATTAAAGCTGAAAAGATTCCAAATGTTTGGAAATTTAAGAGGTTTATTGAATGCTATGTTGTTGGTCAGTGTTACATTTTAATTTCTCGTCAGTAGTTTTTTTTTTCTTCTTTTTTTCTTTTTAAATATGTCTATGAAGTGTTCTTTCAGAGAGCTTGAGGAAACACTCTACATCCTGACACCATGAGGCTTGGAGACATGGTAGAATCCAGCCAGCCGGGCTGCGAGAGCCGGGCATTCCCGGGCTTGTTGTGTCTTTGGAAAGATTAGCGTGTCCTCCCTGTTCTGAAAGGAAGCACAATGTCGATCTAAAAATCTGCGCGTTACAGATATGATCTTCGGAGCATAATTTTTTGAAGGGTTGTGTTCTTGGAGCTATGTTGATACTGACACTGACATTCCCTGGCATGGAATACTAAGTGACGTAAGCAGTGCTAATCAATAGACAGCATGCAAGCAGGCAGAGAAACTCCACACGCGTCAGGATGCGCTTTATCTGCGACAGGGGGCACTGGACACTTTTCTAATAGACTACGACTATTACATGTTTCAGATACAGTAGATTACATCATGCATATATTTAAGCAGGCATAGAAGTGACATTTCCGAAAGATTTTCTAATTATCAGAGGCCAGAATGTTGCTGAGACTGCGAGTGGATTGTCTCATAGACAAATAGCTAGAAATCTACACATTAAACAGAATTATAGAAAGAACATGAACATGGTCGACCTCAAGTCGTCTGTTGAGCAGAACAACCATATTCCTAACTTCTATTTTAAGGACAGTAATAAATGAGCTTCATCAGCTGGGTTATTATGGAAGTGCAGCCTGGTAGCAGCCTGGGAGAACGTCGAAATGCCTTTGTTTGGACACATTTTTAACTAACGCACTTGACGCTGCATTTCATAATCAGTATCCATGACGACCACATGTAAAACATGCCCTTATTTACTTCTTTTTTAAAATGGCATCAATAGTTTAAAGTCTTGAGGCCAGTGGTTTGATGAAAGGATCCACACCAGTACGACCAGCACTGAAGAACTTTTCCCGTCTATCGTGATCCTGTAATCTGTCATGCTGACAGCTGGTTGGCTGACCAAGAGACAGAGAAAGAGAGAGAGAGCGAAAAGAGAGGAGAGGAGAGAGTGTGTGAGAGGCGTCTTGGTCTCTGGAGATGAGCTAACTTTTCCATGGTGAAGCCAGAGAATGCCAGACACGTGGGCTTTCATTACAGAGGAACGTCATTCAAGGCCAAACGTCTAGCCAGGGTGATAAGTGAAAACCGAAATTAGACCAAACAAGCCACACCTACGGTATAGTGGAGGAAAGGGACAGACAACAACCTTATGTAATAGGTTCAATATTGCGTAAACTATGGAGTGTGAAACCCCTTAAGGCACGGAAGGTCTAGATGATCATCAGAAACAAACTGGTTTTCTTTAAGATATAGATTTAATACAAAGCAGTTTTTATGACATATATCATGAATCATGACCTAATATGCTTTTTCTGAGGTGTTGATGAAGCAGATGATGTAATGTTATGTTGTTGCACTTGAGCTAAACCTAAGTACCGTGATATTTTACAGAATGATTTAGTTTTTGTTATATCGCCTGCCCCTAGCAGCGAAAACAAATCACAAATATATTCAGCTTTACACTAAAACGTAGCTCTGAATTGTAAACTATTTATAGATCCACATTTCATTTTGTGAAGCTACTTATTTGGTGGGAAAACTTCAGACCAAACTATCAACTTTACATGATTTTGCCTAAATGCAAATACCAAATGCTCCCAGGATTTTTTGTAATTATTTTTTTGGGCAGTTGTCAAGAATCTAAAAAAAAAAAAAAAAAAAAAAAAAAACCACCTTCTTTTAAGTATTATTGGCTTCGGGAAAAAAAGGGATGTCATATAATATTCTAATTGAGAGACAATGGAGAGCCGACATGCAGCTCGGGTTACACTGTGACAGTTTAAGCTTTGATTTACAGGGTTTAGAAGCGTCTCAGTCACGCTACAGCTTCTTGCCATCCGTCTCAGGGTTTCCAGCTGGTAGATGAAGACCCTGAACCGTTATTATTTCAAATAAAGTTGAAATAATAAAGCTCCTCCGAGCCTGAGTGAACAACCTCCTCCACCTTTTTTTTATTAGAGTGAAAGCGGGATGCTTTTGGCGTGACTTTGGAAAGGAGCCATTGGTCAGACAAGTGAATTAAGAATGGTTAATGAGACCTGGGGTCCTGGATAACCATCCAAGAATTCGAGGGGAGGGTACTTGGCATTGTTCTTGTTGGGTAAACGAAGGTATAAGCCGTCATGCTGTGGTATCACTTTTGAAAGAAGCTATCAAGTAGACAAATGAATCAAGTGACAGAGCCTTAGGTTCTCGCATGACGAACTTGAGAACTTCTCTATAGCATCCCTCAAAGGTGGGTGTTCATGGGAGTGTCTGATAAAACCTATCATGCAGGCTTTCTTCTCCCTTTGGAACACAGGTTTTCAATCCTGGTAGTCTCCTTTGTCGTGCATATTTTAGGGTTTTCTCCCTCCCTCTTATACCTTTCTGACTTATACCTCATGAAGCACCTAGTGGTCAAATCCGGTGTGTGGGAATGTGGAAACAATGTTGAACTAGGGTAGGGAACATGTGGTTTGGAGAAACGTGGTGAAAACTAGATTAAGAACGTGTATTAAGAATGGTTAAAAGGGTGATGCTTTAGAAGAGTGACAACCAGGGGACTGTTGTAAAGTTCTGAGAAGGCCTACACTTTTGGACCAACTGGACCATTAATTCGTCATAAGAATACAGTCTTTTCTTGATTAGGATCACGTTGGATCCTAATCTTGAAAAATACATGGATGTGATGCCCATCACACCTAGAGGCAATTTAGAGAATTGGGTGATCTGGAGAACCTGAAAGAAACCCACCTGAAACACTCTGGAGAGAACATATGAAATTCCACTGAGCTCAGGATCAAATCCGGTATCCTGTAGCTGAGCATGAGGTAAAACCAGACAAACCCTTGATCTCATGTCGAGTTCTGTCCTGAGGTAATAACTGTAACCTTTTTCATGACGTTTCACATTATCCAGCCTATCATTTAGACATTTCCCAGCAAATAAAGATGCCTGTCTCTGTTGAATGCATCCCTCACATGACCAGAACACAATCCAAAAAAAAACACTGTCTAATAAAGACCTAATAAATCCTTCCACACACTCCTCCACACCTTCTTCGTTTACATCTTAGTTTTCTTTCGTTTCACGTTCCCGTCTTCGTCTCTGGGCTGAGCAGGAAAGCAGGGAAAAGTTCACGTCCACCCCAGCAACAAGCCGATTCCTGTCCAAAAAGCTGGGAGGAGGAATTAGAGGAATGCGCTGGTGCTTTGAGACAAACAACTTCACTTTGTTTCCTGCTCGCTCTGATACAGGAGGAATGCAAGCACTCTCAAAAAGACACGGCTCCACAAAGACTAACATTTACCATCGTTACGCAGTTAAAACACTCTGTTCTCGTTGTTAGTTTCTGGCCTCCACGTGAGCTTGCTTAAGTGTTACAGATGAAATCAGATGTTTCTGTAAAACATGTAAAATATTTACAAAGATTCTGCTGCATCTCATCGGGAGAAATTTTCTACGCTACGAGGATTAAAGCAGACTTACGCACACCCAGTGGCTGCCTTTGGATGGGAAAGTAATTTTGAGATGTGGGCTCAAAAGTATTGCCACCCTTGACATTGGCCATCTGAGAGAAATCCAACCAGTAACTGAGGATATTACGGTGTATATAGTATAAAATATAACTAGAAGGTGAGCACACCACACCGAATCTGGTGTATTTTGTTCACACTGACTCGTTTCATTTATATCACAAAGATAATTAGCCGGTTAGTTTATTTAAGTGAGGAAAACCAATGTCTGGCAACAAAGTCTATGAAATAGTTCAAATGAAACAACGTTCCTGCTTTGCTGAAAGAAACACAGGATGCGACTAAAGGCATTGTTTAAATGCAAGATTTGGAAATGACAGTCCAGACCACAGGGGACGCGAACGTACGTCCTCTCCTCCCATCCGACATAAATACTCAGCGAGGATAATATTAGTTTGCAAGCCACTGACAGCGCTGAAGGTTGTGACCATCTATGTCAAGGATGTACGAGACAACAGGCAGTTAAATCCCTGTTGAATATTGCACTGTGCAAATATGCAGATATTACAGCACTCCCTCTCACTCTATCTCTTTCTCTCTCTCTTTTTTTTCATTAAACCGTTCAGAGTTATTCAAGAGTGAAGGCCAAACCACAAAAAATAATTAGGATTTTTTTGGTTTAAATAGGAGGACGGAGAATGCAACATCAGTCTTTTCTACTTTGGGCGTACCACACGAGAAAAGGAAACAAAACAGAAAATTGAGGAAAGAACAGAAAATAAAGACGGGATCATAAGATGAGAAGTTAGGCCTAGTGTTCTAATTTAAAGCAAGAGAAATGATCAGTTAATTTTTTCCACCAACGTGAACGAGGTGGTGTAGTGGTTAGCACTGTCGCCTTGCACCTCCAGGGTCCGGGTTCGATTCCCGTCTCGGTGTGCATGGAGTTTGCATGTTCTCCCCGTGTTTGGTGGGTTTCCTCAGGGTACCCCGATTTCCTCCCACAGTCCAGAGATATGCAGGTTAGGCTAGTTGGCGTTCCCAAATTGCCCGTATGTGTGTGTGCCCTGTGATGGATTGGCACCCCTGGGATAGGCTCCAGGTCCCTGTGACCCTGAATACAGGATGAAGCGGTATAGAAGATGAGTGAGTGAGTGAATGAGGTGCTGGTGCAGAGCCGGTTCAACAGCAAACCTCCTAAGGCTTTGTATTTCCATGGGATAGAGAGTCACATAATTACGTCACTGTATACGTCTCTGCTTTCTTACTAGTGGCAAGCACAACATAAACAATGGCGAAGTTCAATATAGTTTTGCAAGCAGTCCTTCCGGTTATATCATTACTCGAAAGCATTTGAGCTGCCCATTGCATATTGAGTCCACTTTTTGAAGACGGCGGTTATAAACTTTTAGTTAGTTGTGATAATCCATCTCCTCAGCCCCTGACATAAGTAGTTCTTTGTTCTGGTCCGGCAAAGTGTTTTGGCTGTCTGAAAACAAAGAACTGGTTCAAAATTGGGCACTAGTTCTGAACTAGCTCCTGAACCACCTTGGTGGAAAACGGGTATGAGGGAACCTTTGAAGGATCCTTCTATTTAACCTATGAGGAACACACGAGGCACCCTGAATCTTTGAATAGTCATTATAAAATAAAAAATGTGAAGACTTCTGCAATGAACCATATTTACATACCAGAGCAGAAAGGTGGTGGTGCTACTGGTGAGGGTGTATTTGGGGGTTTGTCCAGTTGCATACTTTCATATGTATAATTTTACATACAGTATAAGCATGTGTGCTTTAGTAGTTTGACGTGAAGTCTTTCCATCCTCTCAGAAGTTCAGAACCTTACTTCCCTGTTTCACTTTTCAGCACCGTGGCCGTTTTGCTATAGATTGTGGCATATTATGCCTCCATTGTGTTTGAACTATGTATTGGCTGTTTTTTTTTTGTTTTTTTTTTACAATGGGACACTCTCAGATTTCAAACCAAAGAAGGCTTTCATTGAGATGTTTGCAAGAAAAATAAATATTATTTTTGGCTAAAGTTTCTTGTAACATCCGGCTTCGACCCACAGACCGGACGAGACAGGCCTGGTCAGTTAGGATAATGGAGAGAAAGAAAAAGAGAGAAAAAAATCAGTGGATACCAAATTCCTGGCCTCAAGAATGACAGAAAACAAGAGCAAGAACGTCAGAGCAAATTTACTCTCTGTGGTCAGATGTGGTCATCGGGGGTGCGCATTAAGAAACAATTTGGTTAGAATTTATTGTTGTATAGAGTTTCAACAACGGTTACTGTTAGGGCTTTTTCACAACTTGGGTCTCCTGATTGCATGTTTGTTTTCACATTAAAGAATTCCTTCTCATTCATGGATAGATTGTGCAATTCCATGACAGCTTCCACGCCTGCTGCAGGCCACATCATGGTTTGGTTGGAACGCCGTTCTCAAGAGGACAAGAGATTGGTTTTTCGGAATCATTCCTGGTTTTGAAAAGTTTTTTTCTGTTTCAACAAATGGACTGAACTTCTAGCGGAAAGCAACTTCAGATTTCAAGCCAGAGGCCACAGCGATGCATTAAAGAGTTGACATGAAGAAGAAGAAAAAGAAGAAGAAGAAGAAGAAAAAGAAACCCGTCCTCTTTGTGGTAACACCAGGCGTGGGGGGATTATGAGTTGTTACCATGTACAGGTGTAGAAGAAGAGTAAGGGAAGAGAGGCAGCATATCTGCTCCTGCAACACCGCAGCTCTACCACATGGAGCTAAGCTATTAAGATGTTGACTTTCATATTAGCTAAAACTGATGATGTAGCTGACAGCGTAGGGTGAACCCCTCCCTGGGCCCCTTTTCTTCTGATGTGGTCTGGTTGTTGTTGTATTCACAGTCTCTCTGTCTGATGCTCATTAAACAGGGCGTCTGTAGTTTTCACGAAAGTTCCCCATCGTTTGTGCTGAATAAAGCCCTTTTTGTAATAGAACATGTGAACCATACATAATAGACTGGATCTACCAACACTGCAAAGGTTCTCTATGGTTAATCATAACAGAGTCTTTAAAACATGGGCGTGTTTAACGGTAAAATAAATCCCATGGATAGCGTCATTATACAGAGTTATTATAAGAATAATATTTTGTATACTTATTAGACCCACACAGCCTTCTCTTGCTGAACTTTCCACTCGCGCAACACCTTAGATCCAAGTTGATTTATACTTGTGTTATTGAGCTACTGGGGCTTGGCTTGAACAAGACCTTAATAATAAATACAGTATAATAACTTTCCACTGCAGTTACTAAATGAAGAAAAGACACACAGACCCTTCGTCAAAAACACTTTTTAAAACATATTTTCCAGCAGCATGGACTGTTTTTTATTGTCGTTTTTTAAAAATGACATTTATATCATTGGCTCATAAACATGTCTAGACATGGTTTTAATTGGATGAGGCGGATCAGAAACGGCGACGCCCACCTGATGAGTTACGCCAATTAAAAGCCGGGAACAAACAACTCGATCTGACCGATCTTGAAGTTTATTGCTTGATCCGTTTCTTCTTTATTTAACAAGATGAGGAAAACACGAGGTATTGTAAACGCACTGTGCAGGGAATAGAAGTGGGTGTGGCTTAATCCTGATATTTTCTTATAATTTAATCTAGTGAACACATTATCTGTTCATTCAGAATAATATAGTCATATTTGTTCCATCTCATCAGTCCAGAGAGATAACCCCAAGGGTACCTGGGTGTGATGTCCTCCACATCAGACAGGAAGCTTAATGCCCTTTAGGGTGCTGGTGTCACACCATGATGATTTCACATCAGCTGGAATGATCCCAAAATTTGTCTCTTTCCCAGACACTTCATGAGAGAATATCTAAATCTAAAGCCGCACCCATTCACTTCACTGGAAAAAAAAAAGATACCGAACTGCACAATGCTGAAGGAAAGACATTTGTTTCTAAAAACTATTTTAAGTCCACCTGAAATGTATATCAGGAGTACAATGACCCATACAAAGTCAAACCCTAGCAGCAATCTGTCTCAACCAGGAATTCCCACGGCTCGCTCACACCGCGCTAACAATACAGCAGCACAGGACGGAGCACCGTGGCTCCAAATATAGTATCAGCCTCGAGCGTGACCTTCCCCTCACTCGAGCTAATCCGGGTGGGCTCCATGCACCAATCTGAGCCATTATGTCAGCCTTTCTCATCTTTCACCAGCAGCTCGGTCCCGCAGGTGTGAACGCACGGTGCAGGAGGGGCGGCCGCGAACGGGAAACGTCCTCGTCGCTCGAGGAGCCGAGCGGACTAGACGTTTGGGGCTGAACATTCGTGGCAGTTCTATTTCCAGGCCGTCTCACATAGCCCTGAATATTTCAATGCCCGTGTGGTCACCTGACACTGAGCTACACATGCGGAGCATCGGACAGGCGGCCGGTGTGTGAGTGATGGCCACTTAGTGTCAGATGTTACTCCGCTCATGCATCTTTCACCTACATGTGTCCTGCTCTGGTTGTAGCCACAGCAAGAGGACATAACTGATGTCAGGGAGTTTCTACAGGGAAGGTGATCTCATGTGGGATAATGAGACGTGTGTGCACGGATCGGGGAGCTCATCACAGGAACAGGACATAAATCAACTGGGCTTTATGTTAGAAACCTATTAGGGCTAGGCAAAATGTACAGAATAACACAGGATTGGGTTAAAAAAAAGTCATCTCTGTTACGTTACGGCATTTAGCATATGCCCTTATCTAGAGGAACTTGTATCTCGTTATACATCTAAGCAATTAAGGGTTAACAGCAGGAATAATATCTTTAATATAAGGCTCAGAAGTATGCGCACGTGATTAAGTTGAATTAGAATTCATGTAGTTCTGGTAACGTTAGAACCTCTGGAACACTTTTCCATGAATTATCCCTTAAAGATCCAGGCTCGTCACGGGTGAGCAGAAATCACGTGAGCTTCAGTCAAATGGTTGAAAAACAGACAGCTATGAGATGCGATAACTGATAAACTGGGGTTGGAAGGGGGGAATCCTTAATGGCTTTCAACAAAGTGTTCCTGAAACGGTTCTACCCTCTCAAGGACATAAGGACAAACTGAAACCTGTGTGTGTGTGTGTGTGTGTCCATTCGGCTTCAAGACTAAAACCACCCTTGTGTTCTGACTCCGGGAGTTATCCTGGCTCCGATCACTTGCCTAAGCAAAAATTAAATAAAATATAAAAACGTCGCCCACACCCGTGAAGGGCCTCTCAGGAAAGCAGCAACACCCTGGTCGCCTTTAATTATTTATTTATTCATTTCTAAAAGTGTAGCCTCTGGAGGTAGGTCACAGAAATAAGCAGTGGAAGGGTGTGGAGGGCTTGTGGGGAAAATCGTGTGTGGGATTAGCGCTGTGTTTCGTCTGAACAATTACGCAGCAGCGCGCCAGAACAATAGCTCCGTGCAGCCTCGGATCGCTGCATCCCGCACGCTGCTAATGCACAACGCTTCTGTTTCTAGCCTTTAGAACAATTACCTGACCTTTGTGGACAGAAGTATTGAGTGGGTGTTTACTTTAGCACGAACAGGTAGTTAGCGTAAAGCTTGCGGAGAGGAGCTTGTTGACAAAGATGGAGCTGCTCCAACCTAAAAATACCCCGACCCACCCAGATAAACACCCAGTTTACCAACAGGACGGGTGGCTGCTTCAGGATGAACTTTCTTAGCTAAGAGTAAACATGAAGTTAAGCAAACTGGCAAAGTGTAGCTAGGTAATTTATTGTTATCTAAAAATGGAATGTTAGCGAGCTAATAACGCTGTGATGCGAGTGTCAAAAATGATCCGCACTCCGATGATATTAAAACTTTTGTGCTTTCCGTTCAGGGCTCCTGTCTCCCCAGTCACTACTGTGCAGGTGTGAACGTGTTACGTTAGTTTTCAACATTTGTAACTGCGGTGCGAACAAAAAATTACACCCCGCTTGTGATTTGTACGAAAGAAAGAAGAGGAGCGTGCAGTGAGTTATTTTTGTTTTGTGGTCTGAGGGTGTACCTGGTGCCGAAGCAACTCAGGGAAGAGCATCAGAAGCGTTTGGAGGTCTGCAAACAAACTTCAAAGGTGAAAGTTTCTTAAAGACAATCATTAGCGGTGATGAGACACGGATTCATCACTACGAGTCAGAGTATGGAACAGCTTTACAAAATGAATCAATTAATAAATAAAGTTAATTAACTCCATAAAAGAGCTTGTGTGTTTCTCGTCTTGCTAATGAAATATAATAATAATAATAATAATAATAATAATAATGCAGTAGTTACAAACATGAAATACACAACATCCTAACTAGCATTTCAGAACAGTGTGTGTTCTGTGTTACTGAGGAAAAACTTCCCAGAAATTTCACACATATTGAGTAACTTTGCCCTTGTTTCACACTTTGGACTGTTTCTTTCCCGCGTAAAAGCTTAAAATCAATATGAGCTGCTGAAGCTCTTTACACGTGGACGTCCAGAGGGAGCGAGGAACAGAGCGCGAGTGTGAGACGCACGCGAACCTCAAGGCCCGCTTTATTCCGGCTAGGCCGTGTCAGTAGGAAAGATTTCCGAGACTACAGGCGCTCTACTGATGACTTGACTGGAAACACACACACACACACACACACACACACACACACACACACACACACACACACACAGATGGAAAGAGGTGGAGAAAAGCTCCAGTCAGAGGACCTTGCCGGGAGGGGGGGGACCTGGCATGGACACACACACATTTCAAAACACATTCATACTCAATTACGGCCTTTAAATGTCAGTGTGTGTGTGTGTGTGTGTGTATGTGTGTGTGTGTCACATGAGACTGAGAATAAGAATGTACACAAATGATATTGTTTTACAGGTTAACCGACTAATCTTAGTACATAAACTGTGTTGACATTTTCAAAAGTTAACCCGAGCCCTTACACTCGATGTGTTTCGTTTCCGACTTCGCGCTGATTCATGACTAACCTGTTAATTTATTCCGTTTATTTCATCGCTCGCTCCATATTTAGCTTGACCGTAATGCTAGTTTGTTTGTTGCTGTTTTATTACAAGTGCTAGTTTGTGGACACGCCTGTTTACTGTCTAAATTTTTAACTAGAATTATAGTTTTGGATCATAACATTAGCTTAAATTTTTTTTTAATCAGCCTGTTGTCTACTGTTTACAGTAGGGACAGTTTTCTGTAACGCCACTTCATGGACGAACAGGTCTACTGTAATGATGGTGCTATATTTAGATTGTGTCCTATAATTATAATTAGCTTCATATTTACACTAACATAGCAAGAGCTGGTTGTTTAAACCTGTGGACTATAAACTATACGTGTTTATTTATTTACATTATACAGTAGTAAGTTTTTTAAATAATCGATTTACAGTGAAATTCCCAACTTTAAACTGTACTATAAATGCTAGTTTATTACATTTCAGTTTACTACAATGCTAGCTCACTGTTTAATGGCTTCACTTTAATGCTAGTTTGTGGGTTAGCCTGTGTACTATAGCAATCATTTATAGATTTAGTCTGTTTACCATGACGCTAGTTTGTGGGTTAGCCTGTTTACCATGACGCTAGTTTGTAGGTTAGCCTGTTTACTATAATGCTAGTTTGTAGGTTAGCCTGATTACTATAATGCTAATTTGTAGGTTAGCCTGATTACTATAATGCTAGTTTGTAGGTTAACTTGATTACTATGATGCTAGTTTGTAAGTTAACCTGATTACTATGATGCTAGTTTGTAGGTTAGCCTGTTTACTATAATGCTAGTTTATAGGTTAGCCTGATTACTATAATGCTAGTTTGTAGGTTAGCCTGATTACTATAATGCTAGTTTGTAGGTTAACCTGATTACTATGATGCTAGTTTGTAGGTTAGCCTGTTTACTATGACACTAGTTTGTGTGTTAGCCTGATTACTATAATGCTAGTTTGTAGGTTAGCCTGATTACTATAATGCTAGTTTGTAGGTTAACTTGATTACTATGATGCTAGTTTGTAAGTTAAC
>JAQMYG010000001.1:34768121-34789843 GCA_030014215.1 Clariallabes teugelsi
ATTTGGCTGTTTAATTATCTTTAAGATATTTATATTAACATATACAGTTTCTTCATATGCAAACATTATGATTTCACATATATCATATATTATCATATATTCTATTTTCCACAAAGAGCCCATTTCAAGACCTTTACAGAGGTCAGAGGTTATTTTTTATCAACCAATCATAGTCCTTGAATTGCTGTATCATCCCTAGCAACGGGGTCAACCACACCTCCTCACCAAGATAAAGGATTTTGTACTTTCCTTCCTCAGAGATGCTCTAAGACGTTTTCTAAATCACTTTTAGTTTAAGACTCCCAGCTAGAACTTTTTAAGCTAATATAGGAGCTCTCTGAGAGAATTCTAAGAAGCTTTGTGAATACGGGCCCTGATGCCGAGGAGAATAAAAGAAGGTGTCTTAACTCTGTTCCAACATCAAACGCTAACAATGTCTCTGTGTAAAACCAGACCGAGAACAAACAAATAGTTCATGTTGTTCTTGCGGCTCAAATAATCCAGTTGGGTTGAAGTTTCAGCATTCCAGCAGTGTCAAAAGGAAGCCACAAAAGATGGGGTACAGAAAGAAAAAAGAGGAGAAAAAAAAAGAACACCTATTTTTAAGCAAAACCAGGAAAGTGGTTAACGAGGACAAGGTCATATCTTAGGGTTAATGTGCTCTCACCCTCTGTCTGTTTTTACAGGACAGAGGACAAACGGAGACGCCTAAAAGCACATTCTTGCCCTACAAGGCTTTCCTCTTAAGCCAGTTTTCAGCAAGCAGTCTTTTCAGATCACGACTTAGCGCCGTGGTCTCTAATGACAGACCTGCGATTAGCGAGCAATCATTACCACGTTCTGCTCACGTCCCCTTAATCATCCAGCATGATGGTGCAGAAAAACGGCTCACATAAACACATGAACTAACTTCAGCTTGAGCTTGATGGAGGAAAGATATTTCTGGGTTAGGGTTAGTATTAGGTACTGCATTTGTGGCTGTCTCGAGAGCTCAGCGTTTGGGATTGTTCGGGAAAGACACCTTTTATTTTCTTGTCAGCAGCCTTTGTGTCACATTGTGCCTGTACTTATGATTAAGAATTTCTTCTTCTACAATGTGTGATTATTTGTATAAAACTCAGGTCCAGTGTAAAGTCAGCACGATGATCGTTCTCAAAACATGACGATATCTTGGAGCTATATTCTAGCTAATCCGGTCTGTTTAGTCTGCATGGAACTTTGTGAAAGTTATAGGACTTTAACTTTTTCATCTGAAAATAAGTATACGCCCCTCTCTACTACAGCACTGCGATTTTATTGATTCTTCAGTTTGTTCGAATTTTGAGTTTCAGCCGCTTCCACAAAGTCAATGAAAAATACTAGTTTTCTAAGAATATCGCTTTTTCTTTTTCTCCTTCTTCTTTTGAATTTATGTGTGGTTGCTGCACTACTGCCACCTAGTGGACTGTAGCATACAATTGACCGATTAACAGTTCTTCTTCTTTTGTATATATGGGCGGCTTGGTGGAATACGCAGACTAGTGGATTCTAGAAGGGAGCATAACAACTCTAGAATCCACTAGAATCCTCCTGTGTTTAATAAATACAGCGGAACCTTGGATTGCGAGCATAATTCTTTCCGGAAGCGTGATTGTATATCCAAGCACTTTGATATCAAAGTGAATTTTCCCCATAATAAATAATGGAAACTCAGAGGATTCATTTCACAACCCAAAAATATTTATATAAACATGATTAATACAAAATATACAGTAAAAATTAAACAATTTAACCTGCACTTTACCTTTGGAAATACAGACTGAGCAGTGTTTCTATTAGTGTGTGTGTGTGTGTGTGTGTGTGTGTGTGTGTGTGTGTGTGTGTGTGTGTGTCAGAAGCTGAAGTAAGACGAGAGAGGAGAGGAGGAGAGAGAGGACTACTGTGTGACTTTCACCCACGCACAAGCGCGCACACACACACACACACACTAATGGAAAAACTGCTCTGTCAGAAAACTTCTTCAACAAGGAACCTCTCTAATGACACTCGCTTTTGCTTTATACACACAAACACACACATGGTCACAATGTTATAATAGACAGTACACACGCGCAATGAGAGTGAGCTTGGGAGACGATTATCCACAATCCTGCCGCGCGCGTACTGTATTGTATCGTACTGTATATCAAGACCTTGCTCGGTTATTAAGTTAAAATTTATTACAAAAATTTTGCTCGTCTTGCAAAACGCTCGCAGATTGAGTTACTCACAATCCAAGGTTCCACTGTACTTTTAGTAGATTTTAATACTTGTAATAAATAGATTTTAATACTTGTTGGAAATAAAGCTGCCGCTGATAAATAGATGAACAAATAATTAAAGATGGATAAAGAATCGACTGACTAATGAATCATGATTCTTTTGTGTGGCTACTCGTGTTTTGCCACACTGACTCCAAAATATATATATTTTTAATTGTTATATTATTACATTTATGATAGAGATGAGCCGGTTGTCTGGTTTTCAGTTTGATTGGCCGTGACCGGTGATCGGCCTCAGATATAAACGATTCTGTGCACACTGGATAAGCGATCGAGCGGTGCAACAGAAACACGTCAGTTTAAGGCAGTACATTATCAAAGGCAGTGTGTGTTGAAGCCTCTGATCTGCCTTTTTCTCCAAACTCTGTGAGCGAATAAGTGTTAAACCCACTCATTACATACACTTACACCGGTCTCAAAACACCGCGAGTGCTTTTTGAGAGGCATTTGTGACAAAAAAAACTACAGGTACACACTACTCAGGTGGCGCACTCTGAACTATTCACACACTGGCATCCCGTGTGGCAGGAGTGAATTATTTTCTAAGTTTGTTTAGAAATAATAATTATGACGGTTGACAGAGATACATGTTTCACAGTAACAATGCAGCATGTTGTTTAATTCAATTTATGTTAAATTAATTTGATGTTAAACTCTATCATTGTATTGTATTATTTAAATGCTGTGCCGGGGTTTTTTTTAATGAGAAAACTAATGTTATAAGGAACATTTAATTACTCATGTTCAGTTCAACTGTACGGCTGTTGAATAAAGCTAAGGTATAAAACTTACTTTATACCTTAGTTATTACTCAACTTGTTTAAAGGTTGTAAAATTATAACAAAATCTGAAATTTTTTTTATATCGAATCGGATATTTATTCAATTGTAATTGAGAATAGCAATATTAATCAAATGGGCTCCGCGGTATCATGACAGTATCGGGTATCGGGTGGTGACTCGCGTCTCTACAAATAATAATACATTAGTGCTATTAAAAAATGAAACCAAACCGCTTGTATCATGGGAAATCCAGCACTGATGCGCTCGTACCTCACCGGTGTAACTGTGTATATACACCTGAAGCACAAAAACACAAATTAAACGAGCCACATCACACATGAATCGACCGACTGAGCCGACTTGTGTATCTGCTGATCCGTGACAGATGAAGGTTTGAATACTAGTTGCTGAGTGTCTACTGTAAATGAATCATATCTGCTATCCTTCGCTTTTCAAACATTCCAGACCTTCTCCAACAACATCCTGACAGGGTTCAGATCCGGTCTGCTCTGAATCACGTCATTCACTTCCTTTAAACAGATGAAGTGCTTAGAGATGGGCTTTTATTTTGCTTTGTTTAGTTTTTTTTTGTTGAGCTCATTCAGAAAGTTTGGTTTAAGAGAAGCAGAACAGGAAATTGCAGACCTCAGCACATTTTTTTAGTCCTGTGTTTAACGCTTCCTAAATCAACTTCCCTTCACGGTTCATAGATATTTCTGAAAATCACGTGACCTGTACAGCTGTAACGGCGGAGCTGGATAGATTTCCTCGCTTATCTACGTGCTAGCATGCTTAGCATAGCGCGGAGTCCATGATGGAGTTTATGCATGAAAGAGACATTATACTGTTTGCACAAGACGCAACTGACATCGAAACTACGTATTTTGCTTTGCTAGAATTAGTATGATTTTGTCTTTTACCAGAGACACGTGAACTCAGAAGTTCTACTTTACTAAAGGAAACGCAGGGAGCTGCGGTGCACCTGGATCTGAATCAGAGCAGCTTGAGCGCGAGGAATTTCAGGGTCATAACCAGCTGGGGAACCATTTAAGTCATTCCTTGAGCATCTCCTGTTTCATATTTCTGGTGATGGTGGAATACGACCCTCGTAGGGGATTTAATCCTCAGACACGATGCATTTCGATCTTAATTTTATTCACAAACGATGCCAATGATGTCGAAGCAACGTCGAGAAGGAATATCCGGTTTATTTTGTTACACAAGGATTGTTTGTCATTTTTGTTCTCGGTGTACTGTAACTTCCAACTTCAAAGAGCCGCGCGATGACGTAACCCTGCTGGAAATCCCTCTCACGAGCACCGCGGTCAGGCATGGAAAAAAAAAAGCTCGGGTTAAAAGGCGTGAAAAGAAAGACAGTAATAATCTGTAACTATCTCGTTCCGTCACCTTCAGGCTGCGAGGCTTGGGTTTGAGACACAAAGGCGACTCCCGACTCACGCTCACCGTGAACATGATACCGCGCTCATACTCAGATTCTGGTTTACCTTCGCTAATTAGCTCATAAGACATAAAACATGACAGGATGTCGGCGGGGTTGAAAAAGCAGGTCTACTATTACCGCCACATAACGACATAATGACATGTCCTGAAGCAGTAAAATAAGAAATACATATTATCATTTTTTTTACCATTTATAATTGCATTTAATGCTTTCGTTTGCGACTTTGTGCTTGTTAGCTGAGCGAGCACTGACGCTGGAGACTCCTTCCATAACCAAAAACCTCCTTAAGGAAACCCTTACCGTATCAAAGATTATATGTTTCTTCCTAATAAATAACGCATTCTTACGTTTATCATCAAGAAGATTATGCTACTGCACCTTCCAGCCAATCAGAATACACGGCAATGTGGTTCATGTGTTGTATTGTTCTATATACACAGAGCCCAAAAAGAGACAAAGACAATCCTGGGGGAGAAAGTTTTACTGCAAGCAGATCCGCTCGTCATTAACATTCCCAGCGTGGCCCGTGACTCACCGCAGCGCTCGCTCGAAATGTGTGGCAGCACCCTGAGGGGCTGTGTAAATTACAGCGACGTGTTCCCTGACACGTGTCACGTCCACTCTGTTTCCGGTCCACGCTAGACGTTGATGGCCGAGCCAAAAATCAAGGATAAAAACAAGCTCGTCTGCTACTCACTCCAGCTACCTTCACACACACACACACACACACACACACACACACACACACACACACACACAGCTAATAATTCATGACCAAATCCCTTTAGTTCCTCTAAAAGCGTTTCCTGAACAGTTTGTTAGTTCATAAAATAAATAAATCTACAACTAATGCATTACAGAATGTACAGGTTCTAGTTTTAATACGTGCAATCATCATTTCTACAGTAACACCTCACGAATCTAAGACTAATATTAAACTGATTGTACTGAAATGTATTCCTTGTTTACTTGAAGTTTATGGAAGGAGTCTCTAGTGTCAGAGCTTTGTAACAGTCAAAAAACTCAGGACCGTGTTACGTTGATTAACTTCACAATTAAATGTAGGACGGACCGTTTAGAGCTGCAACAGTGTTAGTGATGACAGGAACGAATTCTTGGACAATAAAAAAAAAATCCTAAAAATACTCAGAATCTATATACTGTTGGATAGCAACTTCAATCAACATCAACTTAACTTCAATTGAATCCTGGTTGAACTTCAAATTTTATGTCCTACTGATGCTCCACTACACCAGAATGACACCCTCTGTGTTTTACGCTTTTATTGTTAAAAAATACAGCAACACAAGCTTGCTATGCTATATGAACAATTAGATTATTTAAAAGAATCGCTTCAAACAAAGGGCGTGATTAAAAATATTCAAAAGAATCATTTGTAAGTGTCGACTCTGCATGATCAGCTCGTCACTTAACATCTTACTGTATATCAGCTGCACCAACTCACATTCCTTTAAACAACTCCAAAACAAATTGAACAAAATTCACCAGAACAATCAGTGTTTTAAACACAAACTGAAACACTGATAGGGAATCATCTTTATCCTGTTGTAGACGGAAATTCAACATTTGACTTCACAAAGTAGGGAACATTACAGATTCCGTGATGTGACTGATTCAGTTCTTTTAGTGAATCACCTTCCAGAATCGAATCACAAGAATGAACCAAATGAGTGGGGACACTCGCTGGCATTCAATCACCGTCTATAGCGCTTTATCCTGTGCATGTTTGACAATCCATCGCAGAACACACACACACACACACACACACACACACACACACACACACACACTCCCATGTTCATTTACACACTATGTACAACTGGGGAACAGCAATTAGCCTCGTCTTTGGACTGTGGGAGGAAACCGGAGCAACCGGAGGAAACCCACCAAACACAGGGAATCGATTCATCAGATAGAATTAATTACATGATAAAAATTTAAATGAAAGCCTCATAGCAAACGCACACTGCACATGTTTGATATAGTAATGCTTGTTTTTTTAATGTTTTGTGTAAAATGTGCATCTCACTTCAAAAAGTACATAAAGGAGAGACTCGACTCTGTTTTTAGGCACATAAACTTTGCACCTCCAGGGTTCGGGTTTGATTCCCATCTCTGTGTGCATGGAGTTTGCATGTTCTCCCCGTGCTTGGTGGGTTTCCTCCCACAGTCCAAAGATATGCAGGTTAGGCTAATTGGCGTTCCCAGTGTGAATGGGTGTGTGAGTGTGTGTACTGTATGTGTGTGTGCCCTGCAATGGATTGGTGCCTTGTCCAGGGTGTACCCTGCCTCGTGCCCTAAGCCTCCTGGGATAGGCTCCAGATCCCCGCGACCCTGGATACAGGATAAAGCGGTATAGAAGATGTGAGAGTGAGTGAACATGAAAGGGAGTCGATTCGTTGAACAGAGTAGAAACGAGTTGAGAATGGTTTCATAGCTGTCGCAATTGAAAAAAAAAATCACAAGAATTCACAAACTGAACATTTTAACCAATACACACACAGTAGAATTTTGGCACTGAAGTGTGTGTAGTGTCTTGTGAAAATAAATATGGATTATAGAGGATATTTGACTTAAGTATAGAACATGACTTTTAGAACAGAATCAACTCAAAGTGTGGGTGTTGTTCAAAGGAATCGCTTCAGTAGGAATGGCTCGTGGTGACAGAGTGACACAGTGACAGACTGACATGGTGACAGAGTGACAATGACACAGTCACAAAGTGACATGGTCTCAGAGTGACAAAGCAACAGAGTGACACAGTGATAGAGTGACAGTGACATGGTGACAGATTGACAGAGCGGCACAGTGACAGCGCTACAGAGTGACAGAGCAACCCAGTGAGAAAGGGACAGAGGGACACTGTGACAGAGTGAAACACTGACAGTGACAAAATGACATTGTGACAGAGTGACACAACACTGTGACAAAGTAACAGAGCGACAAAGCGACAGAGTGACAGTGACAGAGGGACACGGTGACAGAGTGACAGTGACAGAGGGACACGGTGACAGAGGGACACTGTGACAGAATGACAGAAGGACACGGTGACAGAGGAACAGAATGACACAGTGACAGGGGGACAGAATGACACAGTGACAGAGGGACAGAGGGACACAGTGACAGGGGGACATAATGACACAGTGACAGAGGGACAGGGACAAGGGGACAGTGACAGAATGACACAGTGACAGGGGGACAGAATGACACAGTGACAGGGGGACAGAATGACACAGTGACAGGGGGACAGAGGGACAGAATGACACAGTGACAGGGGGACAGAGGGACACAGTGACAGAGGGACAGAATGACACAGTGACATAATGACACAGTGACAGGGGGACAAAATGACACAGTGACAGAGGGATAGAATGACAGAGTGAGAGGGGGACAGAATGACACAGTGAGAGGGGGACAGAGGGACACAGTGACAGGGGGACAGAATGACACAATGACAGGGGGACAGAATGACACAGTGACAGGGGGACAGAATGACAGTGACAGGGGGACAGAGGGACACAGTGACAGGGGGACAGAGGGACACAGTGACAGGGGGACAGAATGACAGAGTGACGTACCCAGCCCCCGTTGTCCTGGATCCAGCCGCTCAGCGGGCCGTTCAGGTACTCGGCCATCCAGCGCGCCACGTTCTCCGCGCACACCCTCCGCTCGGCGTCAGGCGCGCACTGCACGCACACAGTGGCTCCGAACTCGAAGAACGCCACCACGCGGCCCCAGTTGACTCCGTCTCGGAACAGCTCGTCCGCCACGGCCGCGAAGCGCCTCTGCTCGGCGGCCACCGGGGTCGCGCGCAGGCTCTTGGTCATCTCCGCCAGCTCCGGGCGGTACAGGTTCTCCAGCTCGTCTCCGGCCTCGCGCAGAGCCCGGTGCAGAGTGGCGCGGCGCGCGCTCTCCTTCTCGCGCTCCTCCTCCTCCTCCTCCACCGAACCGCTCGCGCGACACCGGTGTCGGAACTCGCACGCGTGTCCGTTTTTCGACAGCTTGTGGTTCAGGTACTTTTCCACGATGCGCCGGTTGTCGTAGAGGTTTCCGTTCGCCATGTCCGCTCTCAGTGCAGGCTGCTCTCACGGTCCGGGTCACACTGCCCTGACACCAGGCGGAACGCGGCCCGGGACACGGTCACCTGCATATCGGGGGGAGAACACCGTACAGCGCGTGCAGCCGTTACCGTGCCGTGCAGTCTCGCGCTGGAGGAACTGCTGCTCTGCTGAGAGCGCTCGGTGCTTCAGGAGGAAACGGAAAGGAAAGGAAACGCCCACTTCTCTCCCACCGGAGGGGGAGGGGGGGGTTAACGGAGGAGGGAATCCGCTATAGACTCACACACACACACACCAAAACACACAAACCACAACACACGCACCAAAACACACACACACATACACACACCAAAACACACACGCACCAAATCACACACACCAAACACACACGCACCAACTGTGTGCATGTGTGTGTATGTGCGTTGGAGTGTGTTGCAGATCATGCACCATGCACGCGCCTGCAACAGTGATGTAATTTCCCCATTATGGAAACTCTGGATATCCATAAACAAATAAACAAAAAAGAAAACCCAGTATACTGTATAGTTATTATATTCACTTCACTTCTATTTGATATATTAAAAAAGGCACATATATGACCTGGTTGCGGGTGCGAGTTATTTTTTTCCTTTGCCTACTACGTCTTAGTTACCTTAAGCCTTTATTTGTCACATTTACATTACTGCACAGTGAAAATCTTTTTTTCGCATATTGCAGCACAGTTGGGGTCAGAGTGCAGGGTCAGCCATGATACAGTGCCCCCTGGAACAGATAGGGTTAAGGGCCTTGCTCAAGGGCCCAACAACGGCAACCTGGGGGAGCTGGGCCTCGAACTGTCAACTCTCCGATCAGTAACTGTGTGCTTTAACCCTCTGAGCTAATTCAATAGTAATAATGTTAACATAACTAGTTACGTGTATTTCGACGTGTCACATAAGTCAACGCTGTACATCAGATCAAAGGCAAAAACGCTCAGGGTTTATGCTTTCAATCAACACCAACTAGTTTATGACTGATTTAGCTAGTTTAGATAGATAGATAGATAGATAGATAGATACTTTATTGTTCCAAAGGAAATTCCAAAATTTGCAAATAGCAATTTCGAAAATTGTGCCGTTATCATTACTTTCCTCCATATGACTACAATGCTGATTTAGTTAACTACGCATAGCGTCGACTAATAATCGAAACGTGCATTCACTCTGACACAATTAAATCACAGCTAAATTACGCATCGCAAAAAATGGTCGAACTCATGGATGTCTGGCTAAGTGGAACTAACCACTAACTAACTATGCTAAGTAGAACTAACTACTTGAGCTATGCTTTTGTTTTAGTATTTAAACACATCTGAAGTAAATGTTCATTTTTGATGACTATGTCAGATTCTATGGCTGAAATGATCCTAATTCTAGCTAGTCCTTTGATTTTGATGAATCGAGACGTTGAAATGATTATGAACATGTGCATCCATTATAGCAGAAGCTATGATGGAGGTTTGTCTAGCTCAGTTTCATAAGAGTGTAAAAGAGGTTTGATTTTTTTAATGTTGATGCTTCTGACAATTATATTTCATTTCCTCTTCCGCAGGTCACATTAACATCTTGGCGGTGATGTGTTTTGCCAGCGTATACCTACGCAACACTAATACTACTACAAAAATGTTGCTTAATTAGGTTTTTCCTTCAGATAACAAGCCTTACTATTAGCTGAAAATTATATTCATAAATCCTATATTCTCACTTTAAAGGATATAATGATGTATATATTTTTGCCACAGTAACAAATCATTTGAATACATTGTCATTTTTTTAATATTAATGTCCAGATTTCACATTCATTCAGTGTAAAGACAATGAGTGAGAGTGTATATCTTCTATAGATTTTATTATTGTTCTATAAACTGTGATTATTTAATTGTATTAAAAAAATGTTTACACCTGAATCTTGTATTTTATACTTTTATTCTTTCGATTTTGTAATTGTTATTCTTGTTAATAATAATTTTTAAAAAACCTTACTAGTAGTGCTGGACATCAATGTCAAATAAATTATAAACATATATATACACATGTATGGATAGTCTTAATGAGCTAGTTTGGATATATACACTATAGTGCGAAAAGTATTCGCTCGCCTGCTTCACATGCATATGATCTTGATCAACATCCAAGTCTTAATCCATAGGGTTTAATATAGGGTTTAAATGTTGGCCCTGTGCAGCTCTAACAGCTTCAACTCTTCTGCAAAGACTTTCCTCAAGGTTTAGAAGAGTGTTTATGGAAATTTTTGACTGTTCTTCCAGAAGCACATTTGTGAGGTCAGACACTGATGTTGGACGAGAAGGCCTGGCTCTATCAGGTTGAGGTCAGGACTCTGTGCCGGCCAGTCAAGTTTTTCCACACTAAACTCGCTCATCCATGACTTTATGGACCTTGCTTTGTGCGCTGGTGTGCAGTCATGTTGGAACTGGAAGTGGCCGTCCCCAAACTGTTCGCTCAAAGTTGGGAGCATGAAATTGTCCATAATGTCTTGGTGTGCTGAAGCATTAAGAGGTTCTTTCACTGGAACTAAGGGGCCAAACCCAACTCCTGAACAACAACTCCAGATCATAATCCCTCGCCCTACACCAAACTTTACACTTGGCACATGCCAGACAGAGAACCGTGACTCATCACTCCAGAGAAGACGTCTCCACTGCTCTGGAGTCCAGTGACGGCGTGCTTTACACCACTGCATCCGATGCTTCGCGTTGCTCTTGATGATGTAAGGCTTGGATGCAGCTGCTCGGCCATGGAAACCCATTACATGAACTCTCTACACACTCTTCTTGAACAAATCTGAAGGCCACCTGAAGTTTGCAGGGCTGCAGCTATTGACTCTTCAGAAAGTTGCTGATCTCTGTGTCTCAGCATCCGCTGACCCCGCACTGTGATTTTACGTGGCCAAACACTCCGTAGTTGAGTTGCTGTCATTCTCAATCGCTTCCACTTCATTAAAATACCACTAACAGTTGACTGTGGGATATTTAGTAGCGAGGAAATTTCACAACTGGACTTGCACGATTGCACAGGGGGCGTCCTATCATGGTACCACGCTGGAATTCACTGAGATCCTGTTCTTTCACAACGGTTTGTAGAAGCGGTCTGCATGCTGAGGTGTTTGATTTTATATACCTGTAACCATGGAAGTGATTGGAACACCTGAATTCAGCGATTTAGATGGGGGAGTGAATACTTTTGGTAATATAGTGTTTTTTTTTTCCAAACCAGAGAGAAACCAAGGGGCAAAAAATACAATTTAGATTTGGTTCCATTTCTGACTTTTCTTATTTATTTTTTTAAATATAAAGTATATTAGCGCGAACTCTTTGATACAGGAGTAAACGCTGATGTTTGATATGCGACCCCTAGTGGACGCTGAGGCTCATTGACGTGTATTAAAGATGAAAGTCATGTATCTTGTCATTACTTACACCACAGCGGTGCTGATTTCTCCTGTCCGTATGGTGTTTATCTGTTTTCCTCAGAATCCTTAAACGGTAAATGCATAATTGTTGACGTTCACACAGGAGGTAAATAGCAATAATACTAATACTACAATTACTAGTAATAATAGTATGATAAGAAATTATAATACGCCAGGGTACCAACTTTTCCAAATGTTTTATTTGATTATGTAAGAAATAAACACAAAGCAACATCATCTTAATTTTTGTTTATGGCACACAAGGTGAGTATTTTTTTTTTCTTTCACAAGTTTGTCCAAAACGAAAAAAAAAGAGGAAAAAAAAAAAGACAAATGGAATGTGTGCGAGCTGGTTTTACGTTAATTAAATCACGGTTAAATGATATTCACTGAAACATTTAAACAAACCTCAACATCAAACAAGAAGAAAAGAGCAAAGTCTAGCATGAACGTGGAAACTGTGTTGAAACGTACGTGCTTCGTTTGCATAGCTTTAAAGAGAAAAGTGTAAAGATTGCTTGTATGTGAGCTAATCGATGCGATAACGACGCGATACTGCACCGTTAAAATAATTCTGAAGTAAATCCTTAAAAGCCTGCGGTGTTTTACGCTGCGATGTTATGAGTTTCATTAGAGACACGACCTCAGCAGCCTCCTGTCAGAACCTCGGACGTGTGTGCTGGTCGTACTGCGGACGCCGAGAAATCCTTATTATCGAAAATGTAAAACTCGTGTTAGCTACTTTGCGTTATTGTTGAATGGCCAAGCGTTAATTAACCTTAACCAAGCGTCGAGTCGACGTCAAATGAGAACATCGTCGCTGCGATTCATGCGTCCTCACTTTCATACTTCGGGTGCTTTGAATCGCAAAAACTTTGAATAAAGTAACCTTTAATCTTTTAAGGCTTTAAAAATGGTGCTTCACGCGACTGGAGCACTCGTTGGCTAGGGCTGAGTCGCTAATCAGACCAGCAGCATTATTAAACTAGCGCATCCTGAACGTTAAACTGTTTCCAATGAAATCGGACTATTAGTACGTTCTCTTTAACAAAACAACTCCTCTGTTAGTACAGCTGCTGAAACACATCTTTTTTTTTTGATGGTAGGTTGTTAGCAACATCGGCTAGTGAGCCAATACGGTCACAGCGTCGAGTGTGAAGCGCAACAGGAGCAACCGATTAGAGATTTACACCCAGTTTCCTTCACACAGCTTAAAGAGTTAAACTTGCTCCTGTTTGCTAAAATCAGCATCTTAGTGAGATGCTGGCAATGTAATCTAATAGCACAGCAGTAATGCTAGCTAGTAAGCTAGTTGGCCAGAGGGCTGGGCATGACTATGAAAACCTGAACTCTTCAATGCCGAGTGTGTTCCTCCTAATCGCTAGACGCTTTGTCATTCTGACAGGAAGTCAACAAAAGTTGATAGTAATAAAAAAAATTAAAATTAAAATAAAAAACTCTCCAAGGAAGTCACCTCAACACTGAGCGCCTTCTTGCTAACCGCTAACAAACAAGGGCACGCTATAGAGACAGAAACACAGGGATTCTCACTGTCCTGCTATTCAACAGCTAGCACGCATGCTAACACATACAGTAAACACAACTTTGCCCCCCCCCCCCACCCTGTAAGGTCAGGGCTAATCATGCTAGCTCATCCCGCTGGCTAGACTCACTCGAACCCGCGAGTTCCACAAACGTCAAACATCTCCATCAGGACGCCTGCGCAGAGAGTCGAGGATAAGGCAGAAACGGTGGACGAAGTTCAGGAAGCTGTTTGTTCATTTTTTTTAACGAAGACACTACACCGATGTGAAATGCGAGTTCATTTGTCTGGAAAGTCGTTAAAGAGAGAAACAACAATGATCGTTTATCTCCGCCTGCAAAGATAAAGATTGTAAGATAAAAATTAAGCGCTTTGAGGGTGGAGCTAAAGGTCGGTTCATCGCATGACATCACCGTACATTGAATAACAGGCTAAGGCTAGCTATCTGAAAGAAATGATAGACTCGTTTGAATTCCACGAGCCTAACGTTACCTAGCTTGCATGTAACAGGCGGTTTCGGTTACGCTAGCGCACACCTAATCCAAATGTTGAAATTGTGTAATTTACATATGTAACATTCCTTACGTTCTCTATTAACCCTCCTGTTATCTTTGGGGTCATTTTGACCCCATTCAATGTTTAAAGTCTCAAAATAATTTTTTTTTGCTTCATATTCAGTGACTTTTACATATACATAATTTTTCTGTGATTTTTACAAGATACATAAACTTGGGTAACAATTTTAATTATGATAATTTTCTGGAGGTTAAAAATTGCTGGGGTCGAATTGACCCCAAGGATAAAAGATGTTAGTAAATTTGAAGGTAACAGGGGGGTTAAGCTAGCTAGAAGTAAGTTCAGCTAGTTCTTTTATCATGTAATTAAAACAAGTAGCCCGGTTTGCTAGCAAACAGTCTTTATGGAGGTACCTGGCTTCTAGTTTTAATTACGCTCGTTTATGAGCGAGCTAGACTTACCTAGCTATTAACCACATCTGCAGATTTCAATGTTTACATTAGCAAAACTTTTTTTTAATCATGTAATTTTGTACACTGTGGCGTTGATCTCTAACTCTCGCCAAGCTTGCGTTCTCTATTGTCTGGCTAGATTGTTTTATGATACCATAAACTTAGCCATGCTAACGTTAGCAGATGATGTCTAGCTTAACGACACAACAGCACTAAACTATGAGATCCTGTACACAGAGTACTCGAGTGGCAATCCGAGATTTGATACCCAACTACGTAATTAGATTCAGCTAGTTATTTAACGTTTGATAGCTAGCACTGGAGAGTTAGCCCGCTCGTTGTAGCTAGGCTAATGAGGGTGAAGTAAATGTTTGCTGGTTGATCGAATGCATCTTAAGCTCCGCCCCCTTTTTGACCAAGACAAAACTGAGACGTGGGTGTTATGAGACACATATATACACACGCATACGCCCACACACACACACACACACACACACACACACACACACACCAGAGGGTTTGTTTTATACCGCCTGCTCATGTCTCGCATGTTCACGAGCACAACATGATGATGACACCCCTGATGGATAATCAGCTCAGCCTGGATGTCCTGTGCGTGTGTGCGTGTGTGTGTGTCCGGGTAATGAGGCGGCGTGATGTCTGGGTGTCACTCGGTCTTCTCGGACACTTTGCTCTGCTCCCTCTGGATCATGCAGCGGCGGACGATGCTGTCGAAGCTGCTCAGGTAGAAGAGCGCGATGGTGCGGAACAGACCCATGGTCACGATCTGAGCGGGACACACAACGCGTACGTTAATACGATGCGAGTTTAGATCTGTGAGAGCTAAGGTGTGTGTGTGTGGGTGTGAGGCTGATGGAACGTACCTGCTGCAGCCCCTCGGTGATGGACGTGACGGGAGACATGCCGCAGGTCAGCGCAGACAGCATGTAGCCGTCCGGACCTACCGAACTGCTGAAGTTCCCCTGCTGCTCAACACGACACACACACACACACACACACACACACACACACACACACACACACACACACACACACACACACACACACACACACACGGCTGACACCTGCTTCAACCAGTTCTGGATTCTAATCTGATGGAGAAGAGTATGTGTGTGTGTGTGTGTGTGTGTGTGTGTGTGTGTGTGTGCGCGTTAACCCTCACCACGGCGTCTTTAACGATGACTTTAGCCACCTGCTCAGGCTGATAGACTCCAGACGTCTCGGAGATCAGCTTCGTCTCTAAAGGCTGTGAAAGACGGATCAAGTTCTTCACTTCACGTCCTGCTGTAACACCTGCCGTTTTGTGTTTTACCCACAACATCGTAACTCACCTTCGTCTTGTTCTCCTCTGCGAGCCCCGGCGTTTCCGTGTCAGGAGGGTACGACACCGTCACGTAGACGTTATACGGCTTCACCTGCACAGAGTAAACGCGGTCAGGTTCGGGTTTCCTTATCGTTTCTGTAGCAACACAGCTGAATTAAAAAAAACATTTTTTTTAAACTCCACCATCGCCACACCTCCATCTGCAGCGCTTCGGCGAGGCCGCGCAGGGCGAACTTGGAGGCGGAGTACGCGGTGAAGCCGAACAGTCCGAGCTGGCCGGCCTGGGAGCACACGAACACCACGCGGCCCATCCGCCGCTCCTTCATGGTGCCGATGACGGCGCGTGTGGCGTACACACTGCCCAGGTAGTTCACCTCCATCAGAGACTGACACACACACACACACAAACACACCCACACCCACACACACACACACAGACATCAGAATGCAGGATTAAATAATAAAGAGGCATACACAGGTTAAGATATGCAAATGAGGGCAGTGCTGTACTAGAGGAAGGGGCGGGGCTTATGGGGTCAGTGACGCTCCTTTGTGAATAAAAGAGAAACTAAACTGACCTGAAAGTATTTGACACCAAGCTCCTCAAACTTCCCAGAGATCGACGTCCCCGCGCAGTTTACCAGCATGTCTACCGGCCCGAGCTTCTCCTGAGCCTGACACACACACACACACACACACACACACACACACAAATATATATATGTACATAAACATGCATGAACAAACACAAACACACATTTGTGCACACATACACACATATATTTACATGATGCGCACACACACTATACACACACGCACAACGCGCGCACACACACACACACACCTATATATATATATATAAATAGTACATAAACACACTCTCTCTCTCTCTCTCTCTCTCTCTCTCTCTTTCCTCCAGACTGACCTGTTTCAGCACGCTCTCCACCTGGCTGTAGTCCTTCGACACGTCCACTGAGATGCAGAGCACCACCTTAAACACACACACACACACACACACACACACACACACACACACACACACACACACACAGAGAGTTCATACCCAACATAAATACAAATCACACTAATCAGCTAAAGGACAAATCTCACACACTCTCTCTCCCTCTTTCTCCACCATGCCTTTATTGTTTAGGGGTCCAGCAGGGGGCGCTCCTCTCTCTCTCAGCCTTAAGTCCTTCTGCTCTTCCTGTCTTCTTCTTTCAATCCTGTCATTGTGGGAGCTCCGATGTAACCATCAGCCCGACGCTGCCCCCTGCTGCCCATCAGCACTACTGTACCCCCAGTATGTCTCTTCTCCACACGCTAGCGCCCCCTGATGGAACGCGTGCTGGACTTACTGACCTGCTTGTCGTTCACGGCGCACTTCTCCACCTCCTTCTTCGCCTGCACCAGTTTTCCCTGAAGACAGAACACACCAGAAACACATCAAACACACACACACACACACACACACACACACACCTGAACAAATGATCCGTCAGTGACGGAATTACAGAGTTTATTCTTTTATTTCTTTCTCCAGCTTCCTCCTCAGTCATCCTCCCTCCGTCTTTCTTTTTTCCTCATCTCATCATTCCTCTCTCTGTACACTGCTGCTTCTTCTTTCTTTCTTTAATCCGAATGTTCCTCTCTCTCTCACTTTGTCTGTCCCTCTTCACTTTTCTTCAACCGATTCTGTTCTTTCTTTGGTTCCATCTATAATTTCTGCACTTTTCCCTCAGTTTGAATTCTTTCTGTTTAGATTTTACTTCTTTTCTCTTTTCTTTTTCTTTCTTTTACTGTATTTTCTTGAATTTTAGTCTATCTCCCCTCTCTGTGCTTCCTTATTTTTCCTAAATCAATAGTTATATTTGTTTGTTTTTTCTTTGCTTGTCTGGTTTTTCCCTTTTTCTTCCCTATTTGCATATTTCCTTCGACTGAACTTTTCAGTAAATTACACTCCTTTTACATTTAACTTTTTCCTTCCTGCCCCATTTTAATTTTCTGAACTCTAATCTACTAAAGAGCTCCGCCTTCACACCTCAGTTTAGGCCACACCCCCCTCTCTCTCTGTGAGGTCCTGAGGTTGAAAGTGACTCTGCTTGGACGTCTGTCTGAGTGTGTGAGATTCGCATAATACACCCCCCTCCCCCTCCCCGTTGGTCACCGTCTCACCTCATCTCGCGCCACCAGAGTGATAAACGCTCCTTGTCTGTAGCACTCCATGGCGATGCACTTCCCGATCCCGCTGCTGCCCCCCGTCACCTGAGCATCGCAAATAAACACACAGATCATTACACAGAGCGCGCATCGTCTCCGCAATAAGGGGGCACAAACTTTTGAACAGGTCTTTTTCTCTCTCTCTCTGTCGGTGTGATTTTGTCGCAGCATCACACAAAACTGTTTGTACAGAATTTACTGAAACTTTGTTGAGTAAAAGTGATGTTATGAACAGTTATGTGTGGGATTTAATAATCGAGTAAGTGAAGCTTCTTTTAATTAATTTTAAAAGCTTGCTTATGTTTTTGCGTAATTATTTGTTTGCCGTGACACAGCGCGCTTCTTAATGCAAGCCGCCACTAAACACCAACGAAGAAGAAGCGCTTACGTCACCCACAAAGCGGAAGGAGACGCAAACAGTGAGCTGTGTATTGATTTGAGGGAGTGTTCTGGTGCGGCTGCAAAATGGAAAGGAGCGATAAAATTATCATCGAGCCAAAAGAAGAAGAAACCAGGAAGAGGAAATGACAGAAATTGTCAGTAAAGGCTTATATGTTATGCCTGAGATGTAGATTTTGAAACTCTTAGTTCTGAAAGTTTAGTTGCACACTTTAGTGTTTCTGTATAATTATTTATTTTAATGTGTGCCTTAGTGTTTTTGATACTTGAAGTCATTTGAAATAAATTTCTTTTTTAGTTTTTGCATCTGAGAAAAAGCTTTAAAATAAGAATGTATGTCACTGTAATGCACTTAATTCATCTCAGTCAACTTTAATACCCCTATCTCACCTACGCGGTTTCACGCGGGGGCCGGACGTACAGTTCATCATGATTCACCGTGAGTTTTGGCGCTGCGATTACGTTTCCATCTTTCCACACGAAAAATTTAACATGTTTATACTGAATTTTTAAACATGTTTAAAAAAATTTGGCGGCCCTCGCGGAAGCTTGCGGACATTCAGAACTTTGCGGAACGTCGGCAGGCGATCGCGGCGGCTCACAGCGCCTAACACCGCATCTCACCGCGAGTCAAACCGCATACAGGTGAGATGGGGGTATAAACTATTCCTTGTATTGTGAATAATGACAATGTTTATTTTTGATAAAATGCCGTATGCATTTAAAAAATAAAAGTTGATTTTTCTAAAAAGAAAATCAATTAATCTTTGTTTCTCTTATATATTTTATATTGCTGTTTAATTAAGCAAAAGTACATTTTATCCGATTACTCGATTAATCGATTAAACTCTTCAACCGTCAATGACGCGTACTAACACTAGTTATTCATAAGATTATATATTATGGATGAACAAACAGTGGTTGTCATGGTAACATTACGTTTCCATAGAGCTGATTTACCTCAAAGTAATTAAAATGTGAAAATACGTCATCGGCTAGCTAGGTCACGCGACAGAGTTAGCTAGGCAGAGGGGGCGGGACGGGGCGGCGCCGTTTTGTTGCTGTATTTGCATGATGATAAATATTCATAAGTTTGAAATGCGTGCTTGTTATCAGGCCGTATTCTCAGGATTAAATGCGATTTTAAAACGAATCTTTGTTTAAAACGGCACATAAAAGACATAAAGACCCACGAAATCTTTAAAAGCGTCTCTTTGCATGTTTCGACTTTAAGTAAGTTAGGTTTTAAAGACTGTAGGAAAGTGCAGAGAAATCCGCTGGAAGCTCGGGCACTCACCACGACATGGGCTCCGTGGAGTTTCAGCGGTTTGGGGCTGATTAAAGGCGAGATCATGTAGAGAAACAGCACGAAAGCTACCATAAAAGCAGCAAAAACCAATATCATCATCATAATGAACGGAAGGACAGACCAGCCCGAGTGTGAGAGAAGCCAATCCGGTAGCACTGAGCTCAGGAACGCTGCTCCGGTGGGCATGGGCGAGCCTTCTGGCCTAATACCAAATCTCTGCCTGCTCCCGGTACACGTCCACTCGTAGTAACTGCAGCGTACAGACCACCTAGTGCACTTCAACTAAGTAGAGGAGATATTTATGACACGGCCGCGCTAGCTGATATAAAGCTAACACTGTTAATACATAGTCGGGGGAAAAATATGATTACTTCCCAACATCAGAGAGCAAGTGAATGATTTATTCACAAGTTACAATGTTATAAAAGCGCAACGATATAAAGGTACGCGCATTTCGGCAACTGATTATTTTCCAGCTAGTTAGCTAACGAACACACAAATCAAAACACAAGCGCGTCCATGAACCGACGCCTGCTGTCAGGTGATTTCTGGGATTTGTAGTTCATTAACAAGTGACGAGTACATGTGCGAGTGACGTGAAAGACTACAAATCCCAGAAACGAACAAAAACTGTGGCTTTTCGTGAGGGAAAAAGAGAGGGACTTCCGTAACGATAATGCCATTGAGCTAACTGTGACAGCAAAATAAGTAAATAAATGCATTTAAAAAATAAATAAAAACAGAAAAATGTAATGAAACCACAACATGTTATATGTCATGATGTGGAATGTTAAAAAAAAAAAAATAAATTTTGGTGTACTAAAGCTACCCTGCTAATATTGCAAACTAAAAAGTAAAGAAAATGTGTCTTAAATCACGTAAACCAGAAAAACTAAAAATTATTTAAATTCTAATATATATGCTTGAGATAGCGTGTGAGATAGACATTAGCTAGATTAGTATCGCAGCTCCTAGCTAGCGATCCAAAATCGAGACGTTTAATAAAAGAAACTCAAAGTACATGATGAATAAAAGACTACGTAGTTCTGCACTACATCACTTAAACACGTTTTACCCTTCTATGTTTCATCTATCTGATACAAAAGCTATTAATTTTTAAAATACAGTGAAACCTCGGATTGTGAGTAACGCGGTTTACGAGTGTTCCGCGAGACGAGCAAAGATTTTTAATAAATTTTCACTTGAAAAACGAGCATTGTCTTGGTTTACGAGCACCGTGTATCATGTATCACGCATGCGCTTCTTGTTTTGACGCCGAGCGTCACGTGATCACAACTGAGCCAACGGTTTTTCTCTCTCTTGCGCTGCAGAATTGTGCACGTCTCTTACTGGTATAATCAACATCTGTGTACGCGAGTACTGTTTACTATAACACTGTGACCACGTGTGTGTGTGTGTGTGTGTAAAACATATTTTATTTTGTGTTTTGCACGTGTATTGTTTCTTATAACACACGTGTGTGCGCATGTAAAGCAAAAGAAAGTCTCATTAGAGAGGTAATTTGACACTGTGCCCCTTCACACATTCTCGCCTTTACACCCCACCCCCTCTCGGCTTCAGACACACACACACACACACACACACACACACTCTGCTCTACACAGAAACTCTGCACTGTCGCGATACTTTTTTCAAAGGTAAAGTACAGGTTAATTTGTTTGTTTGTTTTAGGCCTTGTTCACACGGACGTTAAAATCGAGCGTTTTTCTGTCGTTTGTAGCGTCCGGTGAGCGCGGATGAAGCGCAGATGGTTTTCTACACATAGGAGTCAGTGAGAGTGTTCACACGGGCTTTGGTGACGTGCGTTTGTCCGGCTGCGCGTTTAT
>JAQMYG010000001.1:34789943-34808117 GCA_030014215.1 Clariallabes teugelsi
GTTAAACACACAAACTACAATTTGGGCTGCAGGCTGGCGTTAGACAGAGACAAACGAACGGCAGTGTAGAAGTCAATTGAGCACCACTACAAAACACAACATAAACGTCTAGGACGTTCAGAGCTCGTTCGTTTATCCAAAAATTTAACGCCCGTGTGAACAAGGCCTTAGTTTACAGCAGTGATTCCGTTAGTATGAGCTCAGGCGAATGTCATTAGCGTTGTTCCTTGCTAATTTTTCCGACAAAACAGTCTTTCCGCTACTGTGTGTGTGTTTGTGTGAAATGCAAATAAGAGAGGAGAAAGGTTTACTGAGTAAGATGAGAAGGGGGAGACTGATTCCTTACTTCACACACACAGACAAAACACCTGCGCGCATAAACAGAAACACTTAACTGTTTTATTTATTTAATGGATTTATTTTTACTTTTTTTAAAGGTAAAGTGCAGGTTAATTTGTTTTATTTTTACGTATTTATTTTTTTGGGCTGTGGAACGAATAATTTGAGTTTCCATTATTTCTTATGGGGAAATTTGATTAACGTGTGTCTTGGAAGACGAGTCCACTTCCAGAACAAATTAAGCTCGTAATCCGAGGTTCCACTGTACATTAAATAACGGAGAGTCAAAATTATCCACACTCTGGCTGTAGAATTTATTTCAATTAACTTAGAATAGACAAATACATAATTTTTCGACATAATCTCCTTGCATTTCAAAAAACACTTTGTCTATCTGTCGACAAGCTTTCTTATTCCCTCATTAAAATGTTTGAGGCTGATCGAGGTCAGCATTATAGGGATTATATTATATTTTATAGGGAGGATGTTTTAACACCTCAAAATGCTTATAGAGAGTCGACAGTGCGGGCAGGACTGTCATGAGCCCTCGGATATCAGTCCTCTCTGTTTAATCTGAAGTTTAGTCTTCAGCTCTTCAATAAGCGTCTGTCGATTGTTGAACCTTTTTCCTGATGATGTTCCAATACTTCTGGCCATCAGGAATCCCAGAAAACCGTAAGCGTTGATGAATTTTCCAGCTGATGGTTGACTTTTGAACTTTTTCTCTGTCTGGGTGTTTCTGTTCCATACTCTACCGTTTACTCTCAGGCTTGTACTGATGAATCCGTGTCTCATCACCAGTAATGATTCTCTTTAAGAAAAGTTCACCTCACCAACCTTTCTTTTTTTTCCTCTTGAAGTTATTAATAATAATAATAATAATAATACTAATGATAACTCACACAGCTCATTTTTACCAAGAAACGATGAAATGTAAACTCCTCACTTTCACTCATTACCACTTTTGCTCCAAAGTGCCGACAGTGGAGATTCTTTCCGGTGTGGGAGCTCCGTCTGGACAAACCTTCCGATTGCGTAATCAACGAGCGTTCCCCCAAAATTCTTTTTCAATCTCAGCTTTTATTTACACGTATATGATAAAAGAGGTACACGAGCAAACACCAAAACCTTATGAGAAGCTCAGAAACCAAAATGTTCTAAACAGTCATGTTTAAACATGGAAAGAAAAAAAAAAAAGGAAAGAAAAAAAAATACTATGTAGGATAAAATGTAAAGACTGTTCTATAGAGAACCCAACACCGTAACTGTGCAGGAGCAGCTGTATACGATCAGACAGGGAAAGAGGATGTGAAGTGAAAAATGTGCAAATAATTTTATTTTTTTTTGCCGTGCATAAATGTTTAACAACATTTATGATTTTCTAAATGTAAAGAAAAAGAGTAAAAGGTATCAAAGGCACAAGTTCATCGCAGAAAGATGACGTCACATCCCGTAACTGTTGGCCAAAAAAATTATATCTTTCCATTCGAAAACAAAAAAAAAAGAAGTAAAGATACAATATATTTATATCTATATATACGACTTAAAGATTCCCAATTGTGTAATATAATGTGATGTTTATTTCCTTTATAGAATGTATCCCAGTCACGTGACCTTCACCAGGCTTTCCCCCGCCCACGCACCCTTGTCGACTCCTCTTAGTAGTTTCCGGTCATGTTTCATTGTAACCAGCGCTCCTTTTCAGACTACGAAAAATTCTCCTTAAAGTCGCTGAGCTCTAACTGATCTGTACGAGACAACTTTGCAACTTCACTCGGCTAGCATACGTAGCATAACAATTAACCTACATAATGTATGTATGTATTAAAAAAAAAAAAAAAAAAAAACTTTTAATTACTTTTACATTACTTTTAATCAGCTTGTGTTCGTTTCATCAGAAGTCCTGAGGGATCATGTTAACGTATGCTTCATGAGAATAAAAAAACAAAAAAAAACAAAAATGACCAGGAAATCAGGCTGGTGTGATGCAATGTCCTGACAGTAATCGATAACTTTCAAAAACGTTCACAAATTAGCATTCTACTTGAACAAAGCAGCTAACTAGCATGATAGGCAGAGATTAAGACAGCGAGTAAATTAGCACGGTCGACGTAGTACTGAATGAAATCTTCACAGAAACCAAAGCAACCAAGTTGGTTTGTCAGTGGCAGCTGGTACCTATTGCCATGGTAACATGACCATGTCATGTGTTTTTTTGCTTGCATTACCCCATACAAGTCGTCATTGAAACCAACAGTGTCATTTATTTTACTTTTTATTTTATTTTTTTCCATAGTCATGGGATCGTTCTTGCTAGCTATTGCTTGAACAAATCGCCACAATGTGATGTAGCTAGAGCTAGCTGTGAGATGTTGATGTTACACACTCCCAAAGGCGAAGTCGACTAGGGCGCAAAGAAGAAAAGGGCCGATAAATCGTCCACTGAGAAGGCTCACGCTGAAGGATGAGGAAAAACAAAACAAAAAAAAACGTTATCGCAATGCAAAAAGTTATCAAATATTTTCTTTAAAAAAATGAAAAGAAAAAAAAAAATCCTGTATCTGTTTATCTCCGGATTGTGGTGACGTCAACTCTAAGATGTCTGTGACTCTCTACAGCCAGATTTTAAAGCTTCATTGTGTAAGAACTGAAACTCCGCCCACGAACAATCCAAATAAGGCTCGTCAAATTCAGGCATGTGGCAATCCCCAGACATTGTGATATTCAGCATGCACAACATGGTTACTACCTTTGCACGGCGGAGAGTGTCCTACGTGCTCGTGAAGATAGCGTACAGACATATGGTATTATTGTAAACCGCGATATAAAGTTTGGCGATTATCAAGACGGGAAAATTCTGGGGAAAAGAGTGTCAGCCCGGCGCCCAATTCAGATTAGTGCTCGATATTTGACAAGTCCTTTCCCATTTAACCAGCAGTGACGTAGTGACTCCATATAAACTGAGAATGCTTTTTAAAAAAACAAACAAACAAACAAACAAAAAAAACAGAATAACTAACATTAGAAAACAAAATGCTTTTATAATAAACGTAAATCCGGTCCCATGTAGCCTCCAGACTGGCCCTTTCTGAGCCGTCCTTCCACTCGCCAGTCCAACAAGGAGTCCAGGAAGAAAAGGGGTGTGTGTGGGGGGGGGGCTTTACAAATCCTGGACCCTGCTGCTTCGGCTGCTTCCTCAACCCTCCTGGCCAAAATCCTCTGTGAATTTCCTCAGCTTCTCCAGATCCTGCTCGTTCACCGTGGGCTTCGTGTTGGCCAGCGATCGCAACATGTCGGGCTGAAAACACGCACAACAAGAAAAGATGTGGTTTGAACAACTCAAGAAACCAGGTGTAGAAACGCTGTTCTGGGATCAGTTTCATCACCATAGAAGTAGTGTAGGCAGGACTATAAATGCTCATCTGAGAACGAGCACAGAAGTTAATATACTGATCTAGGGTCAGTGAAAGAAATCTTCTCGAACATCTCACCATGCTAACCACAGGCTCCAGGAGTTTATCTCCAGGCACCTCCATCCATGTCATCTCGACGGACTGAGGATCTCCTGGAGAGCACGGGGTCAGAAGGTCGTCCAGGATGACGTTGGGATTGTCTCTGGACGGTCCTCGTACCTTTAAGAACACAAAGAAACGTTAAGAATTCAGGAGTCCTGCAGAACAATTGTATAAAATCATAACCGAACCAACAATCCTACAGTTCCCTCTGTAAACCAGCTATGAACGAGGCCCAGGTGTAGAGATTCAGGGCTTCGTACCTTTTTGAAGTGTGTAGCGGATTGCACTTTCCTGACGGGCTGCATGAGAGCGTCGCGCACTATGATGCTGATGTCGGCGCCCGAGTATCCCTCCGTCTTCTTCCCCAGCGTGACGAAGTCTGCATCGGTCAGGCTGTTGGGCGTGGTGCCCAGGTGCAGCTTAAACATGAAGGAGCGGGCGTGTTCTTCCGGCAGGGGGATGTAGATACGCTTCTCGAATCTACATAAAAACACACACACAAACCCTTTATCATTGATTACACACTGATGAAGTGTATTGTGTAGATTTATCTTAACTTAAAGTCAACATTTCAGGCATATTTTCACGTATTCTCATGATATACAGGTATCAGGAACACGATCCACTTCTGAGTATCACTTAGTGACACGGGTGTCTAATTCTAGATACAAACAGTCACAGACTAAGCGCTCCTGAATTCACTGAGTCATGAGGAGGTGAAAAACCTGTTCTGAGTCACGTGAAAAGAGCAGACGTCATTCATCTGTTAGCCTTCCCTACTGCCGGAGTCATTGTTACTAGATGCGCTGATAAGCACTCAGTGTGTGTGTGTGTGTGTGTGTGTCGACGCCCGGGCAGCCACGCATCAAATTACCAAAAATTAATGAATAAATAAAAAAGCCTATAAACAGATCCTTCCTGAAATAGTGACATGAATCTAACTTTTAAACTCCGCCAACTCTGCATTATCATGATCGCTGTCATATGCACGTTGCTACGGATACGCCTCAGGTGGTGTTTCTCCACCAGCCTACAAAACACTCCTTTATGTCATGAAAGGAATCGATTTGCTTACCGTCTCCTGATGGCGGAGTCGAGCGTCCACGGGATGTTGGTTGCTCCGAGCACCAGGATTCCCTTATTGTCGTTCCCAACACCTGAGAAACATCAAGAAGTGTGAAATCTCTGATTTTTTTGTGTGTTTTTGAGATTTAGAAACAAAATGTTCCACAAACAAGAAATAAACGTCTTCACGGTAGAGCTACATGTGGTTGATTTCTGACTGTAGAAGAACCGAGGCGTTCCTCACCCTGCATCTGCACCAGGAACTCGGTCTTGATCCTGCGAGCCGCCTCGCTCTCGTTCTCGCTCCTGGAGCCGCACAGAGAGTCGATCTCATCGATGAAGATGATGGACGGATTGTGCTCTCGGGCCAGCTCGAACAGGTTCTTCACCAGCCTGGAGGTAAGGAAAAGCAGCGAGGAACGGAATAGGAATCAGTGCGGCTTTAAATATAAAACCGACTTAAACGTTAACCGTCTTTATTTATTGCTATCAGTCATCAGGGCTTTCTGGTTGTCATGGCGAGGGTGTTTGGCAATGATTACCGAAGCATCAAGTTTCAACTTCCTGGGTTAATATTTCTTATTAATTTTCACAAAACAGTGCTTCGGTCCTAGTCGAGGTGAAGGAGGCGTGGCCACAGGGACTCGCGCTACGTCTACACTATCAACACGTCTTATTTCATCATTTGTTTAATCACGCTTAAACTCACTTCTCGCTTTCTCCTAGCCACTTGGACACCAGGTCTGAGGAGGAGATGGAGAAGAAGGTGGAGTTGTTGGCCTCGGTGGCCACAGCCTTGGCCAGGTACGACTTCCCTGTTCCAGGAGGGCCGAAGAGCAGGATCCCCCTCCACGGAGTGCGCTTACCTGAGAGCCGAGAGAAACCACCGTTACACGTTTATTTATACCAGCAACGTGTCTTTTATTGGTGTAATGCAATTTATTGTGCAAATGAGCAGGTGGTCCAGGTGAGGAGTGATGGGAAAACACTGACCTGTGAAGAGGTGTGGGAATTTAATGGGCAGGATAACGGCTTCTTTCAAGGCCTCTTTGGCTCCTTCGAGTCCGGCAACGTCGTTCCACTGGATGTTCGGTTTCTCCATGACGATGGCGCCTGCATGCAAACACACTCCGTTAGTGTGTGGACCCTTTCACATTGAGCGCCATCATCCTGGCTGACTGGTTGCTCGTCCATTTAAATCAGCCAACTAAATACCTGTCCATCAGCCCCACCTGCTACCCGTCCTTCCGCTTACCTGTCTACACCACCCTTCCTGCTACACGTCCTTCCGGTCACCTCTCGACTCTATCCTTCCAGTTATTTATCCTCCCTGCTACCTGTCCACCCCATCCTTCCTCGTACCCGTACTCCCCATTCTTCCTGCTACCTGTTCACCTGTCCTTCCTTTCCAGATTCCTCTCCCGCTTCCTGTCCACCTGTGCTTCCACCTACACATCTGTCTATTTGTTCAGCTACCTGTATAACCATCCAGCTGCTTGTTGCCATCACATGTTCATGCACTTGTTCCATCCATCTTTCAGTTTATTGCCTTTTTCTAGTCTCTTTTATCAGTCACTCAATCTGTTCATCATCTATCCACGCATCCATCAATACAACGGTTTATCTATCAACCTAATGTTTAATTTATCTCTCTGTCCATCATCCATCTTTCTAACAATACACATCAGTCCATTTATCCACCTCCATTCATCTGCATATGTATTTATCCTGTTCATCTTCCATAACCTTACAGACTGGTCTATCCATCTGTCAGGACAATAAACTGATATGAAATAATCCATCTTCTGTGTGTGTGTGTGTGTGTGTGTGTGTGTGTGTGTGTGTGTACACAGCGAACCTGAAAGCTGATTCTGGAATTTCTTCTTCTCCGGATCGTCTCCATCATCACTGTCATTTCTTTAAGAAAAAAAAAAACCCAAAAAATCACACACTCAACACCAGGCTTATGATGCGAAATCAGATCGATACAAGATACATCACACACACACACCCTTTTTCATCCGACTGCGACTCCTTGACGGGTTTAGCCGGAGCTTTCTCCTTCTTCTTCAGGTACTCCTTCAGCTTCTCCGCTCGGTCCAGGTACTCTGCGCATTTGGCTCTGATGCTCTGTTTGGCTTTGTCTCCCTGAGCTTCATCTAATTTCACCATCACACACACAAACACACACACAAACACACACACATGGGCTGTTAGTTCAAATCCCCCAATTCCCGTTCAGGAACCCGAACGCTTTAGACACAACTATGAGACCAGGATAGAAGGAGTTTGACGCTCCCGTGACATCAGACCTACATTTGACGACGTGTAGGAAGTACTGAACTGCATTCTGGTACAGCTTCAGCGCCTCCTCGTAGTTCTGCGCCTTGTCCTCCTGCGCCGCTTTATTGGCGAGATCTATAGCTTTCTGCGAAGACAAAATGGAAACACTAATGAGACACAATCGTTTCTATAGTAATGGAAGATTAAAATTAAACCGTATTGTGAACACACAACGTAGAAGTGTAACATAAGTGACTGCCCTGGGGCATGTCTTGGTGCACACGTTGCAACGTTGCAACAGGAGGGGTGGGGGTGTTGTTTAGAATTAATAATTATGGTGGAGGACAGAGATACACACTGCTCAGTTACATGTTTAACTCTTGTATTTTAATTTAGTTTGTATGGTTTAAATGCTGCGATTGGTTTTTCTAATGCTACAGATAAAAGCTACATTTAATTACTCTTTTTTTTTTTTAAAGGTTAAAACATTGGGGAAAATTGTAATATCACATGGGGAAATGTATAAAATCGTGATACTTATAGAACTGCAATTTTAATTTGAATCTACACCGAGGTATAATAATATTATATCGGGTGGTGACTGGTGATTCCCGTCGCTACTCATCTCATTCTTTACACACAAAGTGAGCCAAAACAATGTATACATACTTCAGGAAAATAAAAACTTGTATAAATATTTGAATCCAAAATTTATTGTTACGCATTATATACACATTATAATATACTGTACATCATACTAATTTTCTTTTCCTGAAGTGTGTATATATATTTTTGATTGAATATGTATATATATATATTGCACTATATATGTGTCTACTTTTTTGACGTTTTTACATGTCTATTATGTTACTACCCTTGATACTGGATGTTTTAAATTTCCTTCAGGATCAATAAAGTATCTATCTATCAAATCTGTAGCAAAATGACTACAATGTGAACTGGGCTTTAAATAATCCCCTTCAGGGCGGTGGCGGTTTCAGCACTTCCTCACACCACCCTGTCGCTGATTAGTTTCCTACAACAGCATGACACCCTGCTTTTATTCATATATATGTGTGTATGTGTGTATGTATGTGTGTGTGTGTGTGTGTGTATAATATATATATAATTTTTTTTTTTTTTTTTTTTTTTTTTTTTTTTAAAAAAAAACATTATTTATTTAATTTAATAATACTAATTAGAAACGCTTGTTTTGTTTTCAGGGCCATGTGTGATATTTTAAGAACTGTGTACGTTAAAAAAGAGAGAGAGAGAGAGAGAGAGAGAGAGGTGTAAACTCAGGTATTGCTCCTATTTGCTCATGAGTGCTTGGACCCGGTAATCGCTGCAGGTTCAGAGTCAAGTCGCTAAGCTAACACGAGCTAGCTCGCTACTTCCTATTTAAAAAACTAAACTAAAAAAACACTTACAGCTTCTAAACAAACTTAATAATTTTACAATAACTTGTTTTAAATATTTTTTTAAATGTTACAATTCATTTAATGAGGGTTTTTCATAAGAAAAACAAACTCGGCTAAGCTAGGCCACTGGAGGATGACGTTTCCTCCTTGGGCCGTGTCCCAAACGGCGCCCCCGACTCTATACAGGTCGCCTACTAAACCGCAGCGTCCACACCCTACCTAGTGCACTAGTCCGCGCCACAGAGAGGGGTTTGTGACACGGACATAAACTAGCGCAAAACAAACGCAGCTCGTCTCGGTTCCTCGTTAAGGATATTAAATCTCTCTCTATCAGATTATCAATTGTGAATTGTTTCTCGAGCTAATCCAGCTAACAGCTAAAGCCTGACGTTAACTCACCTGCAGGTTGTTGTTGGCAGCCATAGGGGCTGGAAGAATCTCGCGGTTTTACTGGAACACGGCGTGTTTATATCTTCTGATATACAGAAATAAAAGAAGTACTACGCTGTTTTCCAAATCATACAAATGAGTATGATACGAAGCGATTTATTTCTGTTCTTTCCCGTGTTGTTATTTTAATCCGGCTGGATCATGGAGGAGGAGAAAACTTCCGCGTTAAAAATGTCCAATGTCACTTCCGCCTCCCGGAGTCACGTGTGCAAAAAACTCCAATGACGTCACGACACACGCCCTGTCCATCACGGGCGCACCTTTTTTTTTTTGAGCCAAGAAGAATAAAATCCCTGGATTGATTGATTGGGTATTATAATAATAATAATAATAACTAGAGAGCGAAAATTTCAGAAGGAATTTTAAGTGTGCCTCTGTGACGGCCGGGTCAGTTCTAATGAGCGTGGCCACTATCCAATGTGGGGTGAAGACTTGCGTTGCATCATAGTCTCAGCCGTGATGTCATAGCAGAGGCCGGGCTCAATGTTCAGTCTATGGGACTTTTTGGGGTGGTTTTTTAGGGATTTTGGGAAAGCTGCGGGACGAAAAACGCTGCATAATTTTAGGCGGAAGAATAATAAATGGATTTCTGGGGGAAGAGTAAAAAGTGCGCCTAGGCACACTTAATAATTAATAATAATTAACTAGAGAGGCACATTTCCTGAAGAAAATGTGAGTGGTGCTTGCCGCGGCATCAGAGATATAGCTATGATGTCATAACTGTGATGTCATAGCTGATGTTAGTCTCAATGTTAAGTCTATGGTACTTTTTGGGGAAATTAACCACCCACCCCTTAGAAAAGTCATAGCACCCCATTCCCGAATAAGCCGCACGATTTGACTTTGCAAAATGTTTTCTTCTACATGTTTTTTTACTTTACTATTGTTATCTCACAGGCTTATTATTAAATATTTTTTCTTATTATTCTTCTTCTTCTGTACAAAAGTTTGGCGCGTAACTAGTCCCGCACAGTTTGTCGTAGAGCCATGCATGAGGTGTCAAATCGTGCGGCTTATTCAGGAGAATCACGGGGAAGACTGCTGACTTGACCGTTGTCCAGAAGACGATTATTGACACCCTGCACTTGGAGGGTAAGACAAAAGGTCATTGCTAAAGAAGCACAATAATAGAAATCTGAATGGAAGTAAGAACAAACAAAAAAAATGTGGTATAAAAAGGTGCACAAGCAACAGGGATAACCACAGCCTCAAGAGGTTTGGGAAACGAAACCCATTCAAGAATTTTGGGGGAGATTCACAAGCGGTGAACTGCAGCTGGTGTCAGTGCTTCAAGAGCCCACAGCCATACAAAGACACACAGACGTACACAGACATATCCAGGACATGGGCTAAAATTGTCGCATTCTTTGTGTCAAGCCACTCTTGAGACAAGAGACAACGTCGGACTGGACTGTTCAGTGGGCCAAGTCTACCAGGAAGTTTTAGAGCACTCTATGCTTCTAGCTGCTGACCAGCTTTATGGAGATGCTGATTTCATTTTCTAGCAGGACTTGGCCCCCGCCCACACTGCCAAAAGTACAAATACCTGGTTTAAGTATTATGGTATCCCTGTGCTTGACTGGCAAGCAAACTCAGCCGAACTCAACCCCATAGATTGGGGTTTGGTGAAGAGGAAGACGCGAGACACCAGACCCAATAACGCAGAAGAGCTGAAGGCAGCTATCAGAGCAACCTGGGCTTCCATAACACCTCAGCAGTCCACAGACTGATCGCCTCCATGCCATGTCGTATTGCTGCAGTAATTCATGCAAAGGGACCACAACCAAGTATTGAGTGCTGTACATGTTCATTCTTTTCAGTAGTACAACATTTCTGTGTTAAAAATCTTTTTTTATCTTTTTTTTTTATCATTTTCTAAGATACTAAGAAAATTTCCATGATCATCAAAATTAAAAGAAATACTTGAAATATACCAGTCTGTATTTAATGAATCTATATAATATATGAGTTTCACTTTTTAAATTGAATTCTTGAAATAAATCAACTTTTCGATGATATCCTAATTTACTGTGATATACTATATACTATACACTATATAAATACACTATATTCCCAAAAGTATTCGCTCGTCTGCCTTCACATGAGTAACATCCAATTCTTAATCCATGGGGTTTAATATGATATTGGCCCTGCCCACTTAACAGCTATAACAGCTTTAACTCTTCTGTGAAGGCTTTCCACAAGGTTTAGGAGCATGTTCATGGGAATTTTTGTCCATTCTTCTAGAAGTGCATATGTGAGGTCAGACACTGATGTTGGACGAGAAGGCCTGGCTTTCAGTCTCCGCTCTAATTCATCCCAAAGGTGTTCTATCGGGTTGAGGTCAGGCCAGTCAAGTTTTTCCACACCAAACTTGCTCATCCATGTCTTTATTGGCCGTGCTTTGTGCACAGTCATGTTGGAACAGGAAGGGGCTGTCCCCAAACTGTTCCCACAAAGTTGAAAGCATGAAATTGTCCAAAATGTCTTGGTATGCTGCAGCATTAAGAGGTTCTATTACTGGAACTAAGGGGCCGAGCTTAACTTCTGAACAACAACCCGACATTATAATCCCCCTCCACCAAACTTGGCACAATGCAATTAAGAAATCCCAGTCAGACAAGTACCGTTCTTCTGGCAACCGCAAACCCAGACTCATCCATCGAAATGCCAGACAGAGAATTGTAATTCATCACTCTAGAGAACATGTCTCCACTGCTCTAGAGTCCAGTGTTGGTGTGCTTTACACCACTGCATCCGTTGCTTCGCATTTCTCTTGGTGCTATAAGGCTTGGATGCAGCTGTTCGGCCATGGAAACCCCCTCCATGAAGCTCTCTACTCACTGTTCTTGAGTTCCCAATCGCTTCCACTTTGTTATAATACCACTAACAGTTGAATGTGGAATATTTAGTAGTAAGGAAATTTTTACAACTGGACTTATTGCAAAGGTGGCTGGAATTCACTTAGATCATACACACTTGCACGTACACTAGTAAAACCTGGTACATATTTAGAATACTCATTCAGCTGAAAGTCTTTCACTATTCATGTCATGGGCTCTACTCAACAGGAAGTCATCTATTTTGGGTTGTTTGCAAAACGCACCCAATGGAACTTGATATATCAAGACACCAAGGATGCAAAATTATGAAGGGATTTTTGATATCTTAAATGGTTCAGCTCTGGTGAGGCCTTAAACTTATGGCAAAAAGTGGCTAATAACTTCCAAAGTTATACATTAGTTATACAGGTCATAATTGTATTGGTATTTCCCCTTTAAATCCTTAAAACGTAAGCGTCACAGATCCATGCCGGCAACACAGCATAGGTCAGTGACGATTTAAAAATATGTTTGTGTTGATATTGAACCCAGTGTGTTAAGTATTTATTTAGGTTTTCAGGTAAGTCAGGTAGAACAAAAGTTATAATTTCTTTTATAAATGGTAAATTTTACCACTACCAAAATATGGGAATGATGTCGCAGAAATGTAGAACTCAAAATTGAACATATTATTATTAGTGTTTGGTCATAGAAACAACTGAAAACAACCAGCAAAACATGTGACTCGGAAGTTTTCTCTTTCTTCATGTGCTTTATTTTTTGCTCAGTCAAGTTTGTATAATTGATTAATATGAACTAAAATTCTGTTAATCATAATGCCTATTTAGAATGAGTGTGTGTGTGTGTGTGTATGTGTGTGCCCTGCGATGGATTGGCACCCTGTCCAGGGTGTACCCTGCCTCGTGCCCTAAGCCTCCTGGTATAGGCTCCAGAATACGTGACCCTGAATATAGGATAAAGCGGTTTAGAAGATGAATGAGTGAGTGAGATAATGCCTATTTAGTGCTGAAAAAAGGATATGTCACTCTATACGCACAATCCTGAGCCCTGTATATGTTTATTTAAAAACAGCAAAACAAATAATGGCTAAAATGCTCTGAGCTTTAAGGGCTACAAGCATGTGCCCACTATGCCCACTCTCTTTCTGGTGCGCCCGGATGGCGATAGCACAGGTGCTTGGGCCCGATCATCGTTGCTATACTGTATATAATATTTATTATGTTTAATACAGAACATTTAATGAGATGAGTAAAAAACTCATGAGATGAGTAAAAAACATGTACTGTAGAAGAAAAAGATTTTCATGCAAAGTTTTACTCATAGTTTACTTATACTCAACCTTTAAACCTTTAAACACCTTAAAATGAAAATGTAAGCATAATTTAGACTGACACTGACGATGAGATTTAAGACTAAATTTAATACGGTAGGTGGCAGTATGCAGTGAGCCGCCGTTAAACACGAACAGAAGAAGAGAACAAGGAAATAAATTTTTGCTCTATGCCTAATATTATTGATATTTGGAAAAAATGTCAAGAGTAACTCTCATGCTTGCTTTCCTACTATGTCAGCTCCGGCTGTGTAGGTCAGAGGTTGAGATTGTCACAGAGATCTTGGAGGAGACAAACAGCACTGATGACATCGTGTCTAAACAGTGATCTACTTCTGTTGTTCAGGCTCTCTTATCTGATTCGATCTGTGCCGGAGTACACCGCACTGCCCTCGAGACCACCTTTTCACTGACCGAAATGAAACAGACTTTCGGGTCAAGTGTTCTCCAGAACAAATCCCAGTTCCTTATGTGAAAATGCCCTAAGAAATCCCAGTAGACAGTGTCTAAGACTGTATCCCACGATGTGTGTTTCTCCCTATCAGATTACACAATAAAGCCATCTTTGTTCAGAGCGGTGCGGTATAGTCACCGCTGTAAGTCTGCTGATCTTAACTCATGGCCGTGGCTTTAAAAGTGTCTCTAGTGATTTTTCCTCGTGCTGCTGCTAAAACTAACGGGAAAGCAAGTGGAAGATTCGATCAGACTTGATTAATCCTGAGCTCGGTATGGGATTTACGGTCGTGATATCCGATATCACCCAAATGGGGATGGGTTCCCTGTTGAGTCTGGCTCCTCTCAAGGTTTCTTCCTATTGACATCTCAGGGCGTTTTTCCTTGCCACCGTCGCCCTCGGCTTGCTCACCGGGGACAAACTGATAGTTATAGTCTATATTTTTTCTCATTTATTTCCTTAATTATTTTTTTGATTCTGTAAAGCTGCTTTGCAACATCGAGCGTTGATATAAGCGCTATATAAATAAATTGAAATTTTATTGAATTGTGTGCAAAATAGGGAATTAGATATATATATATATATTATATATATATATATATATATATATATATAAAATAATTTTGCTGAGTCTTGAGTTAGAGATGTTTTGTGAAAAATCTGGGAAAGACGAAGATCAGAGGAAGTGCGAGGTTGAGACAAACGGAGCTGATCAGTGATTGGCTGGTAGAAAGAACGCGTCCTTATTAAGTGATGGTCAGGAGTGCATCTACTGACATCCTCCAGCAACTATAAGAACATCAAGGTGTCTTAGTGTCAAGATCATGAGATCAAACATAAACCTTGTGGTCTTTCTGGACTTGTAGATGCTTTAGCTTTAAACCTTCTCACACTGCAATCACTTCTCACTTTCTTCAATCAGGTCAAATTTGTGTCATATAAATCATTATGTTGTTTTTTCCCCCAATTTTTAAAAATATGTATAAATATGGTTAAATATAAAGTTTATTGTGGCGTTAAGTCAGGAAATGCTACATTAAATGAATTCTGTACTCAGAATAACGTCATTTGCTAAGACATCTTATTTTTCCCTCAGCAGTGCACTGTACCTCTGTCAGGAGGTTATAACTTGTATGTAGGCAGAGTTTTAAGCAATGCTATGACTTAAAATTAAAAAAACTTAAAAAAAAAAAAAAATTCATTTGAAAGAAACCTGTTTCTCATCTAGATATTCCTGCAGCTTCTCGACTCGGTCCAGATACTGAGAACACTTTTCTCGGATCTTCTGGTTTCCATCTTTCCCCTGAGGCTCGCCTGAGTGTATACACACACACACACACACACACACACACACACACAAAGAGAACAGATACAAAATTATAAATAAATAAACACACACAAAAAGAGAACATATAAAAAAAAGAATAAATAAATACACACACACACACACACATATATATAAATATAATGTTTTTAAAAAGTTATTGGGGTCAATGAGATTCAAACACATCACCTGAAATCATGTTTCAATAATTAGGCAAAAACCAAAGCATCTTTCTTAACATTCAAATGTAAACTGATGCTAGTGCTAAGCTAACCAGCACTTTCCTGGCAAAAAGCTTTATTGAAAACGTACAAACATCAGAAATGTGTCAGGGCTGAAACTTTTGTTTGTATGTTTGTAATCTCAGTGACTACCCGAGTTACGTGTAAACATTACGGCTAGTAGCACCACTAGTGTAGTTGTTAGCGAGCTAGTTTTAAAGATGACAGAATCACATTATATCAGATAGCTTGTAATTAGCGCAACAATTTTGTCTTTTTGTGTGTGTTGTCTTGTCAACATGCAACATAATATAGATTAAATATTATATTTTGTTTGCTGATTGTAAACCAGAGAAAAGATTTGATGATGTTTACAGATTAACAAAAAAATAAATAAATGTGAATTTAAAGCTAAATACATCTAAGTCCATGCAACTTTTACAGAGATCATCTCTAAACAACAGCTTATGCAAAATACAGTTTAATATTAGTTATAAAATACTGCAAAACGTAAAAAAATCCATTTGGCTTTACCGCAGCCAATCACAAGGCTTCGCTCCATTCTAGCTAATTTGTGCGTTGTCACAGGAATGACGGTGCATAAATAACACTCAGCAGCCTGTTGTGGTTTTTATAGTTTAAACAAAAATACATTTATTTATAATCAAACTTTATAGATATTTTTTTCTTTGAACCCCTTTTCTTGCATATCTCAAATTAAACGCCGATAAAATCATAACCAAAAAACACTGTTCATAAAAATGAGTATAACAAACTAATTGATGTCGATTTATTGACGCATACATTTTGTGGTGTTTTAAAGTATTTTCTGCAAAATTTGACGCTGACACTTGTGGCACTTCTCTACTTAAAAAAATATATGTAGGAAAATAACTTAAAAAAAACTTTTTTTATTGCACTTTTACTCAATTTATCTAATAACTTAGATAAAGAGCTCTTCTATGGCAGGTCTAAGGGTTAAATGCCCCACAATGCCCCACTGCCTGTCGATAACAGTGCAGCAGCAGAGAGTGATGCAGCGGCGCTTTAATCCCTTAAGCCTACCCAAGTATCTCATCTTCTCATCTGTACACTCGGCTAAAAATCGAAACAGATTTTTAATGATAATTCCATTGTACACCGCTAGCTAGCCAAGCTCCAACTGACGAGGGCATAGGGAGCAATTCACGTTTTACGATGTGCAGGAAATACTTCACGGCGTGCTGGTAGGACTTGATGGCCTCCTCGTAATTCCCAGCCTCGTCCTCTTGGGAGGCTTTGGCAGCGATCGCTATGGCTTTCTGTGATGGGGGAGAGAGAGAGAGAGAGAGAGAAAACAGGAGTCAATTTTCCAGACTAACTACGTTACTCCTAACTTTTACCCCTAATTGTTCCACTCTGCCCCAAGGAGTATTTTTAGTCATGAAAGTGTATGTGGGTGTGAAAGTGTGTGATGTCCTGCATATCATGCAGGGAGCACAGTTTTCCCAGGATAGACACCCACCATGGTATCCCACCACCCTGACCAGGACAAATCACACCTTCTACTTCCACTTTCACTCTAATTAAAAAGGCAAATTAGGTGGTTTACCTTAAGCAAAAAAAGTATAACGATTGTACAGTAGATGCCACTAATGAGAATAAGTTTTTAACACCTATGGTTGATACACTTTGTTACACTGTCCTTTAAACGTTTAACGATACACCACAAAAGGGCATGGATTCATTTAGTATTGTCCCTGGAAAGATTGAGTCTAATAATAATAATAGTAAAAATAAATAAATAAATAAATAAAGTGTTTTAAAAATGACCCCACTGCACGTGTGTCTGTAATTGATAGCATATAGCACTTTAGGCTATCAGAGCTCAGGTGTGTGTGTGTGTGTGTGTGTGTGTCTATACATACGTAGCACCTACCTGTAAGTTAGTGGGCTCCATCATAGGCCGTGATCACCAACTGCTTTCTGAATGCATGGCGAAGCAGAAACTGTGAGCTTGTGTGCTTGTGTACACTCCGACATGGAACACCCTTCACGCTCGAGAACAATGAGGAAGTCTTTCTCTCTTTCACACACACACACACACATACACACACACGCCCACACACCTGATGAATAAAGTTCAGAAATATCCACCCAAACCGGTGGCGCAGTTTCCAGCTGACCTTATGCTTCCAAACTATGACGTAATCACTCAGGTCTCGTCATTCTGACACTCTGCCAGCTTCGTCATTTTTAACCTATTAATTAATCAGTTAACAAGATACAAAAGTAAATAAATTAAAGCAAAGTAAGTGAATACTGTACATAATCAAAGATAAGTAAGCAAAAAAACCCTAGTAACAAAATGAATGCTAAATAAATAAACTAATATATAAATGGTCTTCTAATCACAGATCAGCGTTCCTCACAACAGCTAGTGAATCCCAACCATCTTTAGTTACTTTTGATTTTAAAACCTTGTCAGTGTGTTTACATGCTGCATTACAAACTCTCAATTCTTGATTATGTCATGACCTGATCTAAAAGACTGGCAACAGAAATAAGGTTGTGCGTGGGGTTGAGGGGGTGGGGGTGTGTGTGTGATTGTTTTGTTAATTTATGTTGTATGTAGCACCTCGGTCCTGGAGGAAAGTTGTTTTGTTTCACTGGGTACATTACTGTATATTGTTGATATGACAATAAAAGCCTACTTGACATGAATTGATTAATTTTTATGCCTTTATCTTCTTCCCATGCTTGGTCGGTTTCCTCCCACAGTCCAAATACATGCAGATTAGGCTAATATGTCATTCCTAAATTGCCCAACGTGCGGCGCCCTAGCCAGGGTATACCCTGCCTTATGCCCTATGCAGAGGTGTCAAGTAACGAAGTACAAATACTTTGTTACCTTACTTAAGTAGAAATTTTGGGTATCTATACTTTACTG
>JAQMYG010000001.1:34820577-34847067 GCA_030014215.1 Clariallabes teugelsi
ATATAATCCTATAAACGTGCAATTCATTGCTTATGCATGTGTTACAAAGCCCTTACGAAGTTAGCTATGCAGAAACTAAAGAAAAAAAAACAAACAAAAAAACAATGCAAGTTTTTTTTTTTTCAAGTGGTCAGAATGAATCACAAAAATCACTACGATACCATACAGAGAAAAAAATACTTACTGGAATTTCTTTGCAATTCTGTACAGAATAATCGTTTTTCTTTTTTTTTACTATTTTTTTTTAAAATAACCTCTGAGACGGATACCAGACACATCCGCATTAAATAATTCTTCCAAAGAAAGCGAGAAAAACAAAACTGAAAAAAAAAAAAAAACGGAGCACATCTAAAACATCAATATGAATAAGGTAGTATTTGGTCGATCGTCATTCCGATATTTTTCGTATATGTACAGTTTATTTACAGGCGTAACAGAATCTCTTCATCATTCTTCGCAGTCTCAGGTTTCTTTTTTGTTCCTTGATTTTTTTTCTTTTCATTTTTCTCGTTTAAATCTATCACATCATTAAAAATAGGCGCACTCATTCACTCACACGGTAATAAATACAAAAACACAATTATTTCTTCTTTTACACATACACACACACACACACAAATATTGCAAAACAAAAAACGTAGGATTAAAACTGACTCATGGAATCAAGTATTTTTTTCATTTGAGTTTTGTCTGTTTTCTTCTTCTTCCTCTTCTTCTTTTTTTCTTGTTTTAGTGCAAGTTACATTTAGTTTTTTTTTCTTTTCCCTTTGCGGAAGTCCTTACATTCTTCGTTCAGTGATGTTCTACGTTACAGTTGCGGATAGCTCCGCCCACTTTTTCAACCAATAAGGCATAACCGGTACAGTGATCGCTCTCACTCTCGTCTCTCATGTCTCATTCGCTGGTGAAATTTTCCCATTAATTGACATACACACACACACGCACACACTCACGCACACATGGCACATGCAGGTTGAATCGAACCTCCTCCAGAGAACGATACAAATGGCTCTAACACACAAAACGTGTGTTTTCCTTTTGATTTCGCACACAAAAAAGATCCTCCGTCCCCTCCTCGCTGTCGCTCTTTTCTTCTTCTTCTTTCTAGACTTCAATATTCAGTGTCTCGTCACTGCTGAGTTTCATGACTGCGCCCCGTTCCTAATGACGTTCATTTTTCTGAAACGAACGTGATCTAGTTCATCCACTTGCGGCAGTTGGCGGCGCCGCACAGACACGCCACCTTGCTGTGGTTGTCCACCAGAGCCAGTCTGTAATCGTAGCAGAGCTAAAAAACACAAAGAACAAGAGGTGTTAAGGATACAACGGAATACATCGAGAAATTTCCAGAAGTAAATTTTAAATGTGCTCACGGCTATACATTTGGCTATACACGGCTACTTACTGATTAAATTCAGGTGTTTCAATCAATCAGGCTTCTTATCCCCAGTGAAGGACAATCTTAATGTTTCCAAGACATCTTGGACAATGCTATGTTTTTTTTATTAACTTTGTTGATCAACAGAAGATCCTTTTCTATTCTAGCATGACTCCGCACAAAGTAAGGACTATAAAGACACGGTTTTGTGAGTTCGGTGTAGAAGAACTCGAGCGGCCCGAACACAGAGCCCTGACCTCAACCCCATCGAGCACCTTTGGGACGAACTGGAACGATGGAGATTTTGAGTCAGACCTTCTCGTCCAACATCAATGTCTGATCTCATAAACGCTCTACAGAATGAATGGACACGAATTCACACAGAAACAGAGCTCTCGAACTAGTTTGACGCTTTGATGTGGGCAGACAAAATTGTAAGATGAACCCCACAAAGCTGAACTGAATTATTGTCCGGCAGCAGTGCTGCAGTCCTGCAGTGTTTTATTTTCCTGTTAAACCACAGCGCTCTGCCAACAGTCATAATTATTTAAATAAATGTATTATTTACTAACAAAGTGTAATTTTGTGAAACAAGTAGTTTCCTGTTTGTCCAGGAAATGCTTGTTTTCTTACCGACATTTAAAAATAAATAAATAAACTAATTAAAAAACAATAATAAATAAAAGAAAAATAAATAAACTTTTTTAAATTTAATTTTTATAAAATAAATAAACTAGTTTTTGTTGTTATTAATAATAATCTAGAAGTAATTAAGATTATTATAAGTATTTTTACATGGTTTATTTTTTTGTTATTAATGATATTAATATTATTGATGTGATTAAGATTATTGTTGTAATTATTGTATTATTTCTAATTACTGTACTGTTTAATTTATATAATTATTATTAATGTTTTATTTTAATTATTAATTCATTATTTTAATTGATTCATAATGATTAATTATTACTATTAATAATGCTATACCATTATTATTATTATTATTATTATTATTATTACTGTGTATACACACACACGCACACGTGTTACCTCTTCTCCTTTCTCGATCCTGCGGTTGGAGCTGATGATGATTTTGTAGCCTCGCTCGAAGGTCACGACCTCTGCCACACAGTTTGGTGAGCAGGAATGATTGATGTACCTGCACACACACACACACACACTTTATACTCATCTTTTCTTAAGCTAACAGCTGAACTTCTAACACCTCTGTCAGAAGCACACTGTATCATGTGACTGATCATGTGACTGTTGCAAACTACAATAACAAAAATCCAAATAAAAAGGTAGGAGGAAAAAAAAAAAGAATAAAAATGAACGTGTATACACGTAGCTAGTTTGCAACCAGTGAGTAGAAGTACCAAGATTTTATTCCTGAATGTAGAAGGTTTTACCTCGCAGGGCTTCCGGAGCAGGTGGCGTCGATCACGTAGTCGCCGTCGATGCGGAACATGAAGACTGCTCGGTTCTGAGAGACAAAACCAAAACAGGACCGCGATCAGAACTGACTCGGAACACATTTGGCTACAATACCGCGAGAGTGTGTTTACGTGCACATCAGTAAGTCATCAGATGAACGTCCTTGTAAAAAGTTAAACTGAAATTTCTAACTGGAATGATTTCCGTTGGACTGGAGACACGCGGCCCATGTGATTATAAATCACCACGAGTGTGTTAACCTTACCGTTCGCTGTTATAGAGAAATAATCAACACCTACATTCTGACCAATTAGAATGCGCGGCCTGTAGATGTCACATGATGTCTAAAAGGATAATTATTATTCAGGACACACACCTTGGTTTTGTAGTGCAGCTCCTTCCTCATGGCCACTTCGTTCCGGAGGATGTTTCCGAGGTACTCGATCACCATCGTCTGCTTCTCGATGTCCCGAGCGGCAAACAGTCCCAGGCCCTGCGCGCATACACACACACACACACACACACACACACACACACACACACACACACAATGAATGAGTTGTTCCACGGCCTGTTTAATTCCTCACCTGTATAAGAGAAGCGGATGTGAGAGTGGATGTTGACCTGGATGCGCGAGTGAGCGAGGTAAACGTTGCCCTTCCACTCGCTGCTCAGCCGGCGGTACTGAGACGACTTCGAGTGGACAAAGTGTTTGCTGTGGGACGAGCCGGCCTCAGGAGGAGCAGAGTTCTGGATCGCTAATGACGTCCGGTTCCACGAGGATAAGATCTCCAGCCTGGGTGACGGACAGAGTTTCAGCTGACACGCTCATCGCACTTACATCCTGTATATAACTATAGATATATTCCCCCAAACGAAACATCAACACACTGACCTTTGACCCTGCGGGTAGCTCCTGAGCTCGGACCGGGCGCTGCCTGAGGGGTTGATGGATAAAGGAAGCTCCAGCATCGGGTTGCGGCCGTAACGGAAGCGGTACCTCGAACAAGCGTGCACGCCCGGCAGCTACCGTCACAAACAAACAAACAAACAAACAAGCAAACAAAAGAAGTTAAATGAGATCACGGTACACATGAATAAAAATAACACATTCATCCCTTTGATATAATTATTACGCATCTTACATTTATTAAATACATACTGTATAGTAAGATATGCGTGCACGTGTTTATTGCTAAAACTAACTGCGTTAACCTTAATTATCCAAAATAAACAAACAAAAAAATTTTTTTAACAAATCTTAAAATAAAAAATAAATAAATAAAATAAAATGGAAACAAATATACAATATAAATTCATCTCTATGGCTAATTAGTCAAATAGTTTTTATTAAGAATCGTTTTTATTAAAAATTGTTCTTTATTAAAAATTTAAATATCTGTGCAAAAGTTTACACCCCCTTTTCAGAATGTTTTATAAATATTCCATATTTTACGCTTTATCCAAATGCCTCCTCTGCACCCCTCTGCTATGTTCCATTGAGACAAAAAAAAATATTTATTATCATTATTATAATTAAAAAAAAAAAATCTGTATTACTTACCGATTCTGCAATGCGTGTCACTGCGGAGACGGTGAGACCGAACAGATCTTCTCCTTTCAGGTAGATCGGGAAAAGACGCAGCATTCCGGTTTCCGCCCTGCGTTCTGCTACAGAGCCCAGGACTTTATCCCACACTCCTACACACACACACACACACACACACACAATCAGGGCCATGAACGTGCAAGAAGCAAAACGGTACAAACTTCTAATCTCCGTTTAATAGTGACTAAAGGAACCCTGGAACATTCCATGGACTAATAGAATGCCACCGTCTATGAATATGCATGGATATGCAAATGAGAGAAGGTCACGCCCCATATTCAGTTTCACAAAGCTTTAAAATGGATAGCTCCTGACCTTTAGCCGTGGTGTCGGTGAGCAGCAGGTCTTCGTAGCCCTTCTCCAGGACTCGGATGCAGAACTCTGGCCGCCCTTGGCGCTCCTCAACGGTGCACACATAGCGGCAGCGGCGGTGCCCGTGCCTCATACTCCAGTACAGACGGCTAGCCTCGTACCCAGGTGGGAAAAGGGTGTTGGATGAATGGAAATGGGGCATCAGGGCAGGTGGAAGCTGCCCCATGGTGTGAAAGAGCAGGCTGCCTATGCGAAAGGTGTGTCCGAGTTCAGGACGCTGGACAGCGGCGGCGAGCTGGCGTAGCTCGTCGCGCTGGACATAGACACGGCGGAAAACAGAAAAACAGCGCAACTGCTGGTCCTCAAGGTGCAAAAGGGCACCGGAACCGGAGATCCTGGGCCGATGCTGGTGGCAAAGCATAGTCTTGTCCTTAAAAAAGGTGCATCCAGCCTGCAAAGCGCACGTGAAGTGGTAGACGTTGAGGCAGCGGAGTCGGTGGCAGCCGCTGGTGGCGCCCAAGCGTTGGCAGAAGGCGCAGGAAATGGTTCGACCTCGCTGACGTGCCTGCTCGACATTGATCAGGGCACCTGCTTGGGTTTCATACACCTCCGAGGACCAGAGGGCACAATTCAGATGAACCCACGTGTCCAGGTCCAAGTTGAGGAGGCGAGCGGCACCGTCTGTCACCCCGTCACCCTCCTGATGGCAGAAGCAGCAGCGTCGCCGGTCCCGCAGAGACGAGCAAGGACGCAGAGATGAGTTGAGCTGAAGCAGGAGATCCTCCACTGCTTTTTCTGGGGCCGGAGATCCGATTTTCGGCACCACGATCTGCATTGTCCACTTGCGCCAACGCAGGCCTTTCCAGCGTTTCCCGTGATGCCAAGGCTTCTCGTCTGATTGGTTCTGGGAACGAGGCTTGAGCTTGACGGTTACTTTGATATTCTGCCCGTCAAGAAGGCTCGGCAATGATTTGGGCTGCGTTTTTACAGACTCTGGTGGAGCAGGAGGGACGTGGACTCCAGGACGAGAAGGAGGCAGAGTCTTGGGCTGGAGCTGGGCCAAACAGTGCACGTCTAAAGAGGACATGTTGTTGTTGTACTGGTGCTGCGCTTTGGATGGACTTCCGTTCGTAGAAAGGTCTGAAAGCAGCGCCACAGATGCCTGGAGACACAAGGACCACATACTGTCATTATTCAGACTTACAGTATTGTGACTCCCTTTAGCGTAACTGTATAAATGTCTATCATGTGACCTTTTTACAAAATTCCTGCATTAACTCAGTAGCTTTACGAGCTTGGACGAACATGATAGGTTCAGGCCAGTGACCGGAATCAACCGGATTTCAGCTTCATCAGCTGGAGAAAAACTAGCAGTTCGCACTTTTTTTTTTTTAAACCTTGTGCAGTTTTGGAGGAAACGCAAAAATTATGTAACAAGTCCATGTTTTATTATGAACATACAATTGAATTTTCCATTAAGGAAAATTAACAAAAAATCTTGTGTATGACGTCAGTTATATTTCTTACAAAGACAGAAAATCTGAATCAGCACGTCGGACCCAGAATCTGGAAAAAATTCAGAATCAGCTGAATCAGAAAACTGCAATCAATGAGTCTTTAATAAAAACACTACTAGCACTAATCACATCAGTTCCACATGGTTTCTTATGAAAAAAAAAAAGAACATCCTGGATTTGTGAAAAGATTAACGATTAATCTTGTATATATTTATGAAGTTGTTTATTCTAACATTTTCCCGCTGCTTTAATGTCTTTTGTAATTTCCCACCTGGGACTAATTACAGTTTTTTTATTCCTCCGTAGTTTGCAATATTTTTTGAAAATAACAAACAAAAACAAATTGAGCTTCAATTTCAAACTCTAAATTGAGCCGAGCTCTCGGCTTCAGCTGTATTAAAATAAAAGCAGTGATTAAAGTCGTCTTGAAATGACATTTCACAGGAACAAAACACAAGCTTTTTGTTGCGTAAGGAGACAATGCGACCGCTAATGCGGGTGGGGTTTTTATTTTATTTACTCTATAATGAATTGTCTAGAAAGGCAGGTGAGGCGAGAAACACACCTTGGTGTCACCGCTGCCTTTGGACTGTGAGGACGAGTGCAGGATGAGACAACTGTGGCTGCAGAACACCAGATTTCCATCATAGCTCGGCTGAGAGTCCTGTAGAGCGAACAGAGTGAAGAGATGCATGACACAAAGCTTAATTATTTATTTTGAAAAAGAATCATGCTGACATTACGGTGTGTTGCAGCAGTGTCGCACTGAAATGCAAGCAACTGTGCAATCGTAGCCACACTTTAGGGGAGCAATGAAAAAGGTGTCAGTTTATATGGCATTAATTTATATTCTTTAGCAATTAAGTAAAACATGTAGAAACACCAAGATCTTTCTCTTCATCATTTTTCTCTAAATAAGATCAGAAATAGCAGTTCTTAATTCTTAACCCTCCTACCTGTGCTTTGCTTTGATGTTCCTTTGGGTTCCTCACGCCGCCCCCCAGGATGACCACTTTACAATGCCGGCACCACTGCGGCTTCGCACCCGGGCTGCCCGAGCTGTCTCGAAACTGCTCTCTGCCTCTCATCGGACCTGAGCACAACAAACACAAACAGACACAAAAAATGTGTGTAAAGAGAACGCTTGGCAAATCTGCCCAAGTTTGTTTCCTTTAGATCATCTCTGCCTCTCATTGTCCTTCTTGGTATTCTTCTTACAACGGACCTGATTCGCAGTTGCACCTGTAACTCTGAACAGGGACGAATTCTTAATTCTGATTAACATGACTTCACTCCACAGGACACGTGTTGAGCAGACGTTACAGGAACATTGTACAACTCCCGGCGTTTATAATCCAGAGTGATTGAGCAGATATCTGGCAGCGTGTGACAGATAAACAGACACGAGCAGGCCGGGATTGTTACTCCGTTTCATTACCTTCCCTAATCACTGAGCGATCGATGACTCTCTGTCATCACCTGATCCACACGGGGCGCTCCGACGGGAGAAATAACGAGGCCCGAGTTAGCAAACATCGTTAAAGTGGATGATCGTCTGTCTGAATGATGAGAGGAAAACAATTAGAGACAGACTGCTGCCCCCCACTGTTCCCCCGATCACACACACATCTCCAGTCATTCTAGTTAAAAGACTTAGAGAGTGACTCACACTGTTGGCTTTCTCAGTTGGAAATACCCCACAGCGCACGTTCATTTTTTAATGCAAACTTCACTGCACAAATCTGTGATTTTTTTTTCCAGTCAAACCCTTAGTGCAAAAAAATAATACAAATACATCTAAATTTAGATAAAAACTTTTTAAAAAATAATAATTTTAATAAATAAGGACGCTTATGGCGCCATAATTTGGGGCAAAGTCACTTATTTTTATGCTGATGTTTGGAGAAATTGTGTCTGATTAATCATAAGGTTATGATTAAGCTATGAAATCTTTAAGTCCGCAGAGACCAAAATACAAGGGGTGTCCAAGTCAATCCGGGACTTGTCCTGAAATTTCTGGTGAATGAAGCCATAAAAGCGATCAATATTGAGACTCTTAGGAGCAGTAAAACATTTCCTGAATAGTGCAAACGTTTTAAAGATGGCCGAACGTCCATGAATGGCGATCCCGACGGGTGACCCTGTGATTAAATTTTCACTGCAGAAACAATAATGTGTTAGAATAAATGCACAGGATTAATGCTGTACAAAACTGTTCATCTGGGAGTCCAGGAAATTCATTTTTGGTAGAGAAAGTTAGACTATCGTCTGCTTATATAAAATTCTGCCTTTATATTTCGAAGAAACATACTCTTAGGTGACCATGTATCCACCAATCACAGACAAGCCTTTAGCGATCTGCATCATTTAATGTAAAACGATGAGACACCCATCACATTCAGAGCTGCACAAGCCGTATAGCTAATAATACACAAAGGCAGCTCATAGAAAGACAGAGAAAGAGAGAGAGGGAGAGAGAGAGAGAGAGCCTGGAACACCATCAATGTGCATTCATTACAAACTACACATTTAACATTAAAATTCTTTTAACTGTAATTTATCCTTGATATGATAAAATCTATATTATTTATCAAGGTCATACAATTCACTAAGCTTTACTAAATAACAAAAAAACAGAAAGTACTCACTTTTATCCAGGTGATGTTGTTGCGCTCCTGCATGTGTGTTCATCCTTTGTGCCACATGAGGCTGCCCCAGACGTGGCTCGAGGCCTTGCACCAAGGCCTTATGTGTACCCAGACTTCCATGCGGCCACGGTCCACCGCTCACTTCATAACTGCTTGGGATCTTCACCCGGATGAGGTCGGCGATGGCCGCGACCACGTCAGTGATGTTCTAAAAAAGGCAAGACATTTCAAAGTTCATTTCATTCTAAGTGAACCCCTGAACACCCCCCCCCCGTTGTATTATGTCCATTCTCACCTCTGCAGCGGCGGGCTTCAGCGTGATGGCTATGGAAACGAGGCCAGGTCCGTTCTGCGGCGTTCCAAACGGAGAACCAAAGAACATAGATGAAGGCTCGGTTTTAATCTCCCTCAGCTTAGTCTCAGAACCTAACAAGACAAAGGTTAGGGGGAGTATAAAAAAACTGCAGAAATGTCTGTGAGATTTGTGTTAAAGCATGTAACGTTAGACACTACTACCGTTCCCTCTGGATTTCGGGAACATGGGCATGACTGGAGAGAGTGACGGAGACGGAGGCTCCTGTTTGACCAGAGACAGATCCGGATAGCGGCTGATCTCCATGCCAACCACGCTCTCCGGAGATGACGAGGGAACGAAACTGTCCGGCGTGTCCCTGTCCGCACAATGCTCCTGGCCCCTGCAGGGAAATAAAGAAACCAGAGAAAAACTGTCTACATCACTCAGTCGTCTACATTTTCACTTGCCTGATTGTTGTCTTTTCTGGGAACCAACGATGAGTCATATCAAATTCACCCTTCCAGACTTGTGACCATAAGATTTATTTATGGTAAATCCAATCCATGTGACAAAGACATATGACTAAAAGGACAAACCTCAGCTCTTCCTGGTTGTTGTGAGGGGGCGTTGGTAACGACGCAGGTACGTCCACTGTTTTCGGTCCATGAGAGAGTGCTCTGGCAAAGAGCTCTTCCTCGGTCTTAAAAGGTACGTGCAGCGGTCTTGAAGGCAGACCTTTGGCCACTATGGAGGTGGAATCCAAAACTATTTTATTCACACGTTAAAAACTGGTGCACACATATTTCTAAAGGAGCATGGCCTGTTTACAGGGTGTCCAGTGCTAAGTCTTACCATCATGGCCACCCACCACTGCTGCTTTATTGGTCAGTTCCTCTGTGGTGGCAAAGCCATTGAGCAACTTCTGGCGTGCCACGGGCGGTGGTGTGGGAGGCAAAGACGCTGGAGGGGTTGGAGGGTTACTCAGGTTGTTCTGCTACGTGAGACATAACAGAAAAAAAAACACAATGAGCCAGGCTCAATTAATTCTTATATATTACAGAAAACAAACAAATAAACCACTGGTTCTGATCGTTTCATCTCTGAACATACTTTGTAAATGAGTTGAGAGTAATAATCCGACATTCCATCCAATGAGGCACTTCCAAAAGTGCCCGAAAGACGGCTTTCTCCATCTAGTTGCCCGCTGCCATAGGGCACAAAATGGGCAAAATTTACACCGACCAGAGGCTCCATCAGGGGCAAGAGAGAGGGCTGCTGCTGCTGATGATGACCGAGACAGAGAGGGAGGGAAAAAAGGGAAAGAGAAGAAGTGTGTGAGAAATTAGAAACTGATTGGGAGCCTTGAGAGATGGGCTCTTGAGGTTTAGTGACAGTTTAATTAACACAGCCCTGAAGTCTTGATATCTACTGAGGCAAAATCACAAGAAATTGTTTAACTGCTGGTCATCATTACAAGCCGAAAACTTTTCACCTAGTCCAACAAGAAATGGGTGTCAAGATGAGATATTTAAGCAAAAATCTAATTAGTCAGAGGTAACCTGACAAGTTCACCACTGTGACAAAGAAAGGCAACAATGCTTTCTAAATTGGTCAGCTTGATGGACAACTTGCAACTCACTGGCAGTTTGAACATACCTGATTGCCTTTTTCAATGCCTTTGGGTATATGGAGATTGGACATTCAATTTACGAGAGACCTAGAGAAAGTAAGAGACATTTTTTTTTACCTGTTTCAGACTGGTCATTACTGGTTCACTGAACGGATACATGGCTTGTCTGTCATCCTCGTCCTTCTTCCTCTTTTTGGAGCGAGGAGCTGGACGGTCTCCACTCTTAGGCGCACGCTTGGTCCTTTGCTTTTTCTTGTCTTCTGACATTAATGGGCTGCTGAAGTCAGGATTAAACGAAAGCTGGCTGTCTGAGAAGGTCTGTGAAAAGACAAATGAAGAGCATGTAAACACAAGAGACTGACGGAATACATTTCAGGCAAGATGAGGAGTGAATCTTTACCCCGCTGCTGTCTATGGAGCTCTGTCTCAAAAGGGCCTTGCTGTCTGTTGAGGTATCCTCCTCTGATCTCATGCTGTCCTCAGACTTTTGGTGGGGCAACAGAGGCGGAGGTGTCTTCTTGTTCTTCAGGAGATGTTTCAGGAGCTCATTCCCACCTTCTCCTTTTGAGCTCCCGGCTGGAATTTGTCCCAGCGGATGTGGTGACACGCCTTCCTTGTCCCCTTCCACTTTTACCACGCCCATACCAATGTTCATGTCAGTGACCTTTGGACCATGGCAGTCACTGGTTTCAATTCTTTCCAATTTAATGTTAGAGAGAATCTTGTCCTGGATATCCTGCTGACTCATGGTTACTTCAGATGCTCCGCAGTAGCTACCTTCAGAAAGCTGTCGCTCCAACTCTGAGTGGTGATGGCTGCTCTGAGAGCCTGGAGTAGAGGAGCCAGGCTGGGAGGTCTCGCAAAGCTCCTGCTCTCCAAAGAGCAAGGGATTCCTGGTGGGTGTGGATGAAGTATCTGACACACAGGGTGTCAGCGGGGCAGTTAGGTCAGAGTGCGGTGTAGATGGTGCCCTCAAAGACTCAGAATCCTCATCGTTCTTCTTCTTGCGGTTCCGTTTCTTCTTTGCCTTTTCATCTGGAATGATGTTTGAATAAAGCTGAATCAGGGATGGACCAGATCCTGGAAAATTTGGTGGAAGAGTCGCAGTTGATTCTACACCAAAAGGATGACCATGACCTGGATTATGTTGGACCATATTTGGTCCAGGGAATCTTGGTAGTCTGGCTTGCCCCTGAACAAAATGAGATCCATGTGGTACTTGGTTATCTGGCCCAAAACCTGGTCTTATTTCCTGAGGGAAAGGCCCGTTTGCCATTATGGGTGCAGAATTAGGATCTCCAATTCCAGGCTGCATGCCGGGTTGCTGGGGAAATCCTGGCCCTTGCATTTGCTGCTGAGGTCTATGTTGTTGCATGAATTCCTGAGGCAAGTTCTGGTTATAGAAGGGCACCTGGTTGAGGAGGCCTTGCTGATGTTGCTGCTCAATTTCCATTCGCTGCTTCATGCGCTGCCTCTCCACCTCCTTCATCAGCTGCACCCTCTGCCTCTCCTGCTGTTCCCGAAGCCTCTCCTTTCTTTCTCGTTCCTGAAAACCTTCACTAAAAGGATTTGTGTCTTCAAAATTCACATGAGGGGACTCGCCAGCAACTTGACTCTGACCGGGCCTGAGTAATGCTTGCTGAGGAGCAGGGCCTTGCATCATCTGAGGAGGCATTACACCAGGCATCTGAGGTCCAACAGGGCCAGGAGCTCCAGGACGCCAGGGTGGCATGTTGGGAATGTTTGCCTGGTTTGGATGCATCTGCATGGGCATGGCTGGACCAATAACAGGTTGGCTCACAGGGCCAGTTGGCATCATGCCTGGATGACTTTGCATTGGCATCATGCCAGGCATCATTTGAGGCTGCAAAGTACCCTGCTGCTGTTTGACTCTGTACTCTTCTATCAGTTCTGCATGCTCCTTTTGTTGTTTCCGAATCTAACACATAAAACACAAAACTGCAGTTGCTGAACAACCATACACATTTTTTCTATAATTATTGACAATTAATAAATGCACATGCAGCTATATCACCTGTTCAAGCTGTTTCTGCACCACACCCTGCTGCTCTGTGACATGTTTTAGTTGCTCAGCATCTTCCTCAGGAAATTCCCGTCCAGCCTTCTTAGCTGTTCTCTGCTTAGCTGACAAAGCCTTCTTTGACTTCCTGTGAGACCCAATCTGTTGCTCAAGAAACTTCTGCTGCATCTGAAGAAGCTTTTGAGTCTCACGAAGCCAGTCTTCGTACTGTATTTTCTGGGCTTCATCTAAGAAATGAAACAAAACCATTAAGCTGAATAAATCTGATTTAAAAAATGCAGGCATTGGCCAAAAAAACACAAAAAAAAAAACAAAAAAAAAAAACCTTACTGGTGAATCCTTGCCCAAAACTTGGAGGACTGGGTCTTGTCATATATGGAGCCAGTTTGCCATCCTGAATAAATGGAGTAACTGTTACAACAAATGAATTTGTAATAATTTTGGAAAACAGGACCGAAAACCAGTTGTGTACCTGAGCCGGTGTCGCCTGTGGAGTAACGCATCCTTCAGAACCCTGTGATTCCTGACCTGCTTGAGCATTCACTGGAAATCTGAAAGAAAACCAGACAAGTTTAAAGAATGCATAAACATTGCATTACACCAGAAATTGTTTTAATAAACAACTATTTTAAATATTTACTTGTTCATGACCATCTGTGACATTCCCATATTGTTTTGAACCATTACTTTATTGATTCCTTTTAAGGCCACCATCTTTGCTTTCATGATAGGATCAGTAATGGCATCAAAATCTAAAAATAAGAATAATATTTTTTACTTTCCAACAGACAGCATTTTTATTATAACTTTTGTTAGATTGTTATGTCAAATAAAAAATCCTGTCCCAGACTTACCTATATTTGGGAAAAACGAGTCATTGGACCGCTGTCTTATCATAGCCTGCATCTGCTTCTGCTGCTGCTGTTCCTGCCTCTCCTGATCCAAAAGATCTTGCAGCAGGAGTGGCTGCTCCTCCAGGAGCAGCGGTCGATTCTGCTGGCCCTGTTGGGTCTGAGTAAGAATGCCAGATTGTTCCACTGAAAGCAGAGCATCCTTCTGATCCACTCCAAACGCAGAACCTGAAGGCTGATCCTGGATGGAACCTGAATGGACATCTAATGGACCCTCAGTTTGAGCAGAAACCATTGCTTGGTCTACAACCAAGCCAGAATTCACTCCTTGTACAGACATAGCTCCTTGATCTAGAAGAGCTGAATTAAGTGCCTGTTGTAGGCTGGGTTCTTGAAGAGTCCCTGGCTGACCACAGTTCTCTTGTTTATGTGATTTATTATCTGCAGGCACGTTGACCAGTAAGCTAGATAACACAGGAGTAGCTTCTGGATGGACACCAGATTTTGGAATGGCATCTGTGGGACCTCTGAAGTCTTTTTGAGTAACAACTGTAGTGTTTGTGATTTGATTTTTGCAAGAATTCTCTTGTGATACACCACCATTGACTTCAATTTTTATATCTTTTTCTGATTTCAAATAAACCTGATTATCTTCTTCTTTGATGTTATCTAAAGATAGTTCATGTTTTTCCTCAGCCTTTCCTTCTGCAGAAACAGAATCAGATGGTACATATCCATTATTTGGACTTTCAAGCTTTTTCTCAGCTTGCTCCTTTTGAGGGTCAGCGCTATCATTGTGGTCATCAATGGGATCACTGAGATCCAAATCCTCACTAAGGTCTAGGTCTGCATCAGTGTAGGCAATTATATCAAATTTCCCAGATGTCAAGAATATGTCATCTAAGTGCAGGTCATTAGCTTCCAAATCTAGATCTTTTCCATCATCTGCATCAAGATTTAGGTTCTCTAAATCTGTATCCACCAGATCCTTGACCTCTACATCTTCAAGGTCCTTCACAGCTGATTCATCTGCATCAATTTTCTCCCCAGATCCTTCATTTAATGGTAAATCGACCTCACTTGATGGTCCGGAAGATGGTGCCGGAAAATTTGATGGGGCAGTTCCACCGAACGTCTCATTTGAAGCAGGCTGGCTCATCGACCTCATGATCGGAATTGGCCCAGTCCTTATTGCAACATTGGACTGATGCAAGTTTTCCATACCCATCGTCCCATGAGTTTGACTTATATTAGAATCCATGGGTTTAGGACCCTGGTTGTTTGAAAAGCCCATTTCTGTTCCACCCATGAAACCTAGAGGTCGCTGAGAGGGTGATTCTATTCGATTTCCCTGCATTACAGGAGTTCCAAAAGAAAGCCGCAACCTGCTCTCAGGAGGTCTGTGTCTGAGTTCTATAAAAGGTTGACCCATGATATTGTGTTGCTGCATATCCATGCTTTGATGCGGCAAAGGCTGTAGTCCCATTGGGTTACCTCCTAATGATTTACCCAGATCTATGGACATGGACCTTCTCATTTGTGGATGACCTTCCATCATGCCATCTTGCATTTGATTCATGGGGGGTCTTAAACCAGGCCCTTGAACACCAGAGGGAAAGCCCAATCTGTAATTGATAAATAAAAAAAAAAGCAAGATTATTATGATTTGTATTTTTATATTACATAAAGTACATTCTATTACAATTTCCATAGACCTACCTAGGTCCTGGTTGCCTCAGGTTATTTGTGTCTCCTGGAAACTGAGGTCTTGGAAATTGCCCATCAGGAAAAGGGCCTCGCTGCTCTCCTGGGTATGGTCCATGAAACCTCTGGGGGCTTCGTACAGCTCCTGGACCAGGATATGGTGGAGGTGGTCGGTTGAATATGTCATTTTGCAGACCTCTAGCTTCTTGACTCCAGTGTTGAGGGGTTCCTGGAGCTACAGGCACCGGTTGCTCCTGCGGGCTCTTTTCCTGACGAATGGCACTTTTCTGCTGCTGCTGTCTTAGAAGCAGCTCTCGGATACGTTGGCGCTATAACCAAAACAATATAGAAATTAACATACTTGAACAAAAGATGACAAGATTATACACCATATGTTGTACTTGGCAAACTGTACCTGTCTCAGCCTTTCCTCAGCTTCTGCAAGTGGAACAGTTTGAACATCTTGGTTCGTCTGTCCTATTGCTACAGTGGTATGTCCCAACCCTTGTTGCTCCCTATTTTCTGAAAACTGAGGGTGAGAATTCATGGGTGACTGTTCAAATGGGTCATGAACTGGAGTCTGGTTTGGCTGACTTGACGGTGACTGAGACATATTGTTTTCATCTGCCAGACCAGGGTGTCGTGGAGTCTGAGATCCTGGAACTGCTGGACTTGCAAATGTATCCTGCATCAAGACCTGAGGTGGTGAAAACGCATCCTGAGTGGGCAAGGATCCTGGTCGTATACCCTGCGCTGGACCTCCAGGATGAGGTGTCCTGGGGCCTTGTGCAAATGGATCATGGAGTAACGACTGAGTTACTCCCACTGGCTGAGCATGAGGGTCAGGTCCTCGTAGTCGAGTCATTGCAGGGGGATGATTAAATGGGTCTTGATTCCTTTGGTAATTTTGGGGTCTCGGGAACCTTTCTGGTACCCCTGGGTGTGGTGTTCCAGGCTGCTGTGCATACGGATCCAATGACATGGGAGACTGCATGCGATTCTGTGTTTGCTGTGAAGATTGGTTCATCATGATGGGATGTGGTGTGGCAGACTGGCGAGAGTAAGGTTCAGGGTCATGCGGTCTCGGAGTTCCTGGCATTCGAGCATATGGATTAGAATATGGGGACTGGGCAAAAGGATCACAATGAGAGAAATCTGGTCTAGGGGTTGAGGGGGTTCGTGCATATGGGTTTCCAGTGGACTGATGTGCCATTGGCCCTGGCTGTACAAAAGGGTGAGACTGAGGTTGCCGTGTAACTCTTGTTTGATTCTCAAAACCTTCATTTATCAGAGGATGCGGAGTTAGTGGAGGATGTGAATATGGGTCATTCTGCTGACCCTGTGCAAAAGCTTCTGAGGGACGAGGGGGTACCATTGGTCTTTCGAAGGGATCCCCACTTGGTCTTCTTGAATGAATGGCTGCATTTGAGTCCTGAGGATGAGGTGGAGGCATGGGGGCTTTGAAGGGCTGGACAGACCCAGACTCATTACTTCCTGGGATGGGAGCGAGTAGAGGGCGGGCATATGGATCTGAAAGTATCATCTTGCCAGGAGGCATTCGTGGGTATGCTTCCTTTCTCATGGCTCCCCTGGAGAATGGATCATGCCCTGGAGACCCAATTATATGTCTCCCTTCAACGGGCTGACCCATCCTGGGAGGGCACATAGGTTTAAGAAAGGGGTCTGTTGGACATGCAGGCCTTGGTGTGTCTGGAGGCTTCGCATATGGATCAACATTAAGGGCTGTTGGTGAACCGATAGATTCATGGACCGACGAAGGTTTCCCCCTATCCTCCGAGAGACTCCTGGGTGATATCCCAGATTCGGAGTTCCGACGGACAGCAACTGGGCCACTTGGTGGTGGTCTTGGCGTGCCGACCATTTTGGTATAAGGATCCCAGGGTGATGATGGCCTAGAACCAGAAGATCCTGGAGAGAACATCTGGGGGGACTGTGGCTGGGATCCCGAAGATGGAGGAGGAGGGTGCGGACGTAAAAAGACGTCATCTGGGGAACCCGCTGTGGGAGTTCCTGGGAGGTGTGGTTTAGAGAACCCATTCTTGGAAGTGGACTGCATAGGAGACATGTTCCCATTGCTGGACTGTGATGAAGTTGGACTCTGGAGGCTACCGGACCCATCAAGGTCGCTCTGACCCCCTTTGAGCTGCTGCTGTTGCTGCTGTTGAAGCTGCTCGTTCTTTACCTGCTCAAGTTTTTGAGTAGCTTCAATCTTGGCTTGTTGCTTACTTTTTTGTCTCATTTGCTGCAAAGAAACACATTTGCTAAATATAAGTAAAATAATTTGTGAATTTAGCAAGCTACTATACTACTACTATGTAATGTTCTAGGCATTTACATAATTTTATTTTCCATCATGTTTATTAACTTCTTAGCAATCAGAATCACATACATAATTAACACTCTTTTTCTAGGTTTTCTCAGAGCTGTCTAAATTACAGTTCTCACAACAAATCTATCAAAGCAACTATATATGGTTTAGTGAAGCTTGAAACAATGTCATGTTTCAGCCTGTCCACTATGTATTGATTATACAGCTTTCTTTTCCATATGGAAAATAAATAAATGTTTCTTTTTTGAGTCACAAAAGAATCATACTTAACCTATAGGAGACAGAGGTAGAACAGCTGAATGGCGAGACAATTAACTTAAATCTTTACAGTAAAGTGAGTTTCCATGACTGTTAATTCAGAACAGCTGCAGAAAGCAATCGACCACAGAGTATGCTTTTTTTCCACTTGCCGCTGTTCTGCAGATTGGGTTTGATGAGACGATAATAAGGACATAATGGTAATGGAGTGATAAAAATACAAGCTTGAAGTGAAATGGATTTTCCAGGCTCCATGCCGATCATTGGACTGACTGAGCTAAAACAAAACGATTCCCTACGCTTACTGACAAAGAGGAATAAAATGGATTTGGAAACAAGAATCAGTAATTTAGTTTAAAAGAAAAAAGTATTTAACTAAATAGCGGAAGACACTCAAAAATATAACATTTTGTTACACTGGCCATTGGCAAGAACTCAAGAACAATGGAGAAACGTCACATTCTTTTTGAACATGGCTACATTTTGCCTGTCGTCCAGTCAGCAAGAGGACAAAGGGATTTTAAACTGACGCTTCACTTCATCATGGTGAGTAGGCATGTATATGTGGACAGTACTCTTGCACGGTATACCAACAATTACTGTAGTCTAAAATAAGGATATGAAACGCCACATTCTGAGCATAAATTGTTTCCATGAGGCAGGAGATATAGAACTTTTAAATGCAAGACCATTCATCTTAGGTTTTCCTTTGTTCCTACCTTAATAAGACTGCTAATAAATAATGCAGCTATACGACATAAAATTCTTGACAAAGCAATCAGAAAGTTCTGTACGGTTATTTGTAGTTTTTGATATCATCTATCTTTGCTGTGTTTATTCTCAGGACCGTGACTAATAATTATAGTTCTACAGATAATAAGCTTGGTGTTTATGTCTGTATGTTATGTGTATGTTGACGGGAAAATGTATGCACTACTTGCGCCCAAAGCAAAATTCCCCTTGGCGACAATAAAGTCTGGATAAAGTTTGGATATAATAGATATTTTTTACTGTTCGTATGTCAATATGATCTGACTACTAAGACTCTGCATCGTTCAGCACAGACTTAAAGACCATACACACTTTCAAACACACTGTTCAAAGCTGGTTTCATATCAGGGTGTGCACTGCACATTTAAGATTCTTCTATTCAATAAAAAAAAAAAAACTGAATATATTTTCACACACTGTCTTTTTTAAATACTGCTGAATCTCTGAATCTTGTGCACTGGGAACAGTTAGGGAGTGTCTAAAAATTGCACGACCTGGGCAAGTGTGTACGATTCTACAAAGGTTAAAGACGTCTACAGCTGCGCTGTTAGGATGTTGTGAGCGTACAGAAATTATTTGATCACTTTTTATGGCTTATGTATATTATTAATGATCATTAATGTTGCACATGTTTAAATGAGTGATTAGACATCATAAAACCCAGGAGTAGCCTTACCAACTAGAGCAAGCTGTTGGAAAAAAAACGCAACTAATTTTTTAATGATTGAAGCTATATTTGTCTCCACACCAAGGACACAGCTCGATTCTGAAAATAATCTGACAAGTCGACATAATGAAGTCCTATAAATGATCTATCATCAGCCTAATCAGGCTAAATGGTTACCAGGCATGCTATCAATGCTAGTGGATAGCCTATAATCTTTTCCTGAAGAATAACTACAGCTCTAACACGCCGTTAAAACATGTGTGTTGCTGATCTTGTTTTCCCCCCAGAAGGCTTTACCTGTCTCATCTTCCATTCCTGTTCCTGTTCAGATTCCTTGTGCTTAAGAGGATCCCTGAAGAGAAGCTCAGGGTCCAGAGGAGGAATAGCAGGATCAAACACCTCCAAAGGCTGCGAGGTCTGTGGCTGTTGCTGCCTCTTAATCGTCTCGTTAGACATTTGGACTTTGTTGATGCGTAGCGCCGCTCTGTTATCCCGGGCTTTTTGCTGTAAGCGACATGTAAAAAAACATGTTATGTTTTGGTGCAAATAATCCTCAAATGCACAAGGCTATTAATTGATTGTTTAAAAGAGGCTGTAATTGGAGGATAGAGGCGGGTTTAATCAAAGGTTATACCACATATGGAGCTCGGTCTTGGGCACTGGCTTTTCTCCACAGCTTGGCGATTTGTTTCACTCGTGTTTGCCAGTCTGCAAAATAAAAACAAAATTCATCGCTCTTAAAAAAAAAAAGAATACAGCCGGATTTGGATAAATAAACGAATATATTACAGGGATGAGCCACACCCACCTGGGTATTCCTCTTTGAGATTGGGGAAGTTGACATTCGTGTAGAGGACTGGGGCGACAGTAGCGAGTTCTCCCAGTGTCTCCTCCTTCTCCCACTTTAGCATGCTCTTCTGAGCCGTGGATAAGGAATCCGTCTCTCCGTCGGCCGCAGGAGCCGGAGCCGGAACCGGAGCAGGACTGGAACCTGGACCTGTGGCTGACCAAGGATCAGCTGCATCCCGTGACATCGGACCAAACTTCCTGTCCCTGTTCAAACAGCACAACCTTAGTAGTGTCACACGCCGGCATTACAGTACAGCGAGTTACACAAATTTAAGGTCTCTTCTAAAAGATAACGGACGTCAGCTGTATTGTTGTTGTGAGGTCATCATGATCAGGGTGGGAAGTGACCTAAAACACTTGCTACACTTGCTGTTCGACACAAAAATATAAAAATTAATTTTAAATTATTTCCTTTAATAATAAACCAAGGAGTGTTTAACCTCAGTGCTCACCTCAGATTGTCAGAAAAAGGCATGCGTTGCATGGGAGGGAAGTTTCGCCCTACGTCCGCCCCGGGAGGGAACTGCTGATTGGGGCTCATCAGTCCATTAATCACTGGCATTCTGGGAAACATTCCTAGTGAGGATAAAAAACAATAGTGTAACATTCAAACACTTATCAATTAAAAGTCTCAAAAGTTTTTCCTTTTCAAATTGGTAAAAGAAAATACTGTGGGAGTCTTTTAGGTTCCTTTGTTTTTTATTCCTGTTTGTTTTTGGCTTGTTTGTTTTTAATTTTTTATAAAAATCTGTTACTAATTGTTACTGCATAAAATCTTGGTGCAATATGCCAACTGAACAGGAGGGGGCGGGGCATGTAGGAGGAGGCTGATCCGGTTAATTTGGGTGTTGACGTAAACAAGATTTCTTACTGAAAGCAGTACTGCTACCATAAACAATAATAATAAATACAAAATGTCCTAACATATCTAAACAAATAAAAAAACAAACATATTTTTTTTATATTTAATGTAAAAGAGAAACAAACACAATAGAATAGGCTCAGAATTGTGTAGATGTAATGATGTTACACTCTCAGGGGTTTGATCTGATCTGATGTACAGGATGGTGCCGGGTGGCGTACCTGAGTTGATCTGGGTGGGCAGAGGCCCCTGTCCTGGATGCCCGTGTATGGCGTGCGTTCCCTGGGTTTGGGGAGGAGCTTGAGTGGTGCTGGGGCTCAACACGGCGGTGAAGAGATCCTCGACATCCTTTCCCTCCAGCTCTGTTAGGACATTAGTATTTATGACACACAGCACATCTATAGCTCAGCACAGGCTAGATTTTTTCGTTATTATTTTTTTTGTGTTATCCTCCATAGTCCAGATTCAGCTTGTTTTTTGTAAACTCTTACATTTAGCTAAACCATGTAAATTGTTGTTAAATAACCGCAAGCTTTTCCATAGCTTAAGGAAATTTGACTAGCTGACCAAACCTGACAAGCAGACAAGGTTAAACAGATGTACTATTGGCTACAGCATTAGCTAGCTAGCTATATTGGCCAGCACTTGGTTGGAGGGTAAAGTTATAGTTTTATTTTTCGATTGCAAGTATTCTCATGGTGTAACCACATTTATCCAGCTGTGGAAAACTAGCATTTATTAGCTACATCACTCACATCATCATTGCAAGCTGAGTATCTCTTGAGCAATTAGAAATATTCCTAAGGTTTACCTAAATTAAATTGTCTAGCTTTGTAACATGTAACAGAACCTAAAAAGTTTAACATGATTAACATATCAACTAGCAAATATCAAAATAATAAAACTAGTTTCGCTAGCTATAATAAACAACACTTCTATACAATTTGAGCATTTGTTGAGATATCACAAACATTCCCAAAGTTCAGCTAACTTTAGCTAGCAATCCATCACCACACCTGACATGGTTTGGTTATGGATTGCATTACACCAACGCCATCCACCTACCTAACTAGCGAGATTAGCTAAACTACAAAAAAATAGTAGTATCTCTTTGTTGGAAGGTAAAGTTTAACTTTATTTTATTGATTCTGAGGTGCTTGGTTGCAGCATTGAAGTATTCCATATTTTGCTAGAAATCATGCTTAAATCTAGCCAACTAGAACGTTTCCGGTTAGGAACACTCCCGGTGTTACGATGATCAAACTGTAAAACAAAAACAGTGAAATTTCATACCTGGAATTTTATACAGTCTGCTCAGGATGGATTCTGTAAGAACAAAACAAATCTACATTTAGTGTTTCTAAAAAAAAAAAAAAGATAATAAAAAATCCTCTTAGTGCAAAAGAACGCACTGACCGTCCGTCACCATCTTGTCCAGTTCGGGGCTCAGGATGCCGTCCAGCGGCTCATCCTGATGAGACACTCGTCCCTGGTCCGACTGAGAAGAAACTGAAGGCTCTTCTGTAAGAGGAACAACATCCAGGTCAGCTGACGAAACAAACAAATGAAGAAAAAAGAAAAAAAAACGATCCCTGCATCTAACAAAATAAATCTATTAAACATATTTTATGTACTAAAAAAATAAATCATATTTTCCAGAGTATTTTCTATACGCACTGTACCAATACATAATGATGGACAAATTGTCTGGACTTACTGTATACCTTGTATTTTCCTAACAACACTACATACTCTAACTTCCACTCTATTACTATTATTATTAGTATTATTATTATTATACAGACTAATCTACCCAAGTATATTTTATTCCCCAGACGAATCTACAACCGTAACAAATTTTCTCCTTCTACATACCACTTACAAAGATTATTTTCCAGCCTATACAACATCTGCGAGAGGTGTTCATTCAAGTCAAAGCGGGACTTTCAATTGTGTAGAATAAAGTAAAAAACTCCCTTTATTTCTCTATATAATCCCCTGCTACACTAATCCATTTATCCCAGTGTTTCACTAGTGCTTGGACACCATCAATGTACAAAGGTTTCATGATCGGACTGCCTCCTTCACGTCTGAAACACTGGCCTCCCAGGACCTCCTTTAATGCCCCAGACAAGTGGAAATGGCTTGGAGCGAGGTCAGGAGCGTACCGGGGATGTGGCAATAACTTCTACTGAGTTCCTGTAATGTGTAAGTGAATACAGTTCCCACAGATAGATGCGACTCTTCCGCAAGCTTGGGACGTCATTTTCAAGGATCAGGCGTTCCACTTGATGAAAGTTCATGGGAACAACTGCAGTGGGCTCCGAGCCACCTGGGCCGGGATCGCTATTTACAGACGTACGGCTTTCTTTAAAACATTTGCACCATTCAAATGCTTTACTGCAGCTAAGAGTCCCATCACCGCACGGTGCTTTGTCCCAGTTTGACTTGAATGCCCATCATATAATATATTTTCCAGATTTTTCTGTGTCCCTGTAATATTTAGACAAACTCTGCCTTTAATTACGTCATGAGCTTATTGCAACATGACAACAATTAAACGGTTAATGACTAAACATAGTGCACTTGCAAACAAAAAAGCTGTGAGTGCAGATCGCACAGCTGCCACGCAGCAAAACCCTCAGCGCTCATTTGCTCAGATTGCTTAGAATGCTTAGATTGGATCCTGTCTCGCTTGGATATATATAAAAAAAAAAGAAAAATCTGCCAAATGAAATAAATGACAACTTTGAATGTCTTGGCACATACATAATTTCATTTTTGGCTTCTATCTTAAAAAAAAAAAAAAAGGAAAAAAAAAAAAGAAAAAGTATGAATTCTGGGGGGACACAATAAAAATGAAGAAGAAAAAAAAAAAAAAAAAGCCTTGAGCAGGATTATGTTATATAACATGTCAGCCAAAAGACATAAACTCTTGGCTCCGAATGTCAATAATATCCCAGTGAAGTTAATAAAATAAAATAAAATAAAAGCATGGCCTGCTCAGAAATCCAAGGCTGCACGCTGATCCATGGTCTTTCTGAAGCCAAGGCCTCCGGTAGCGCTGTACAGACAGGAACAGGAGCATTCTTTACCGGGCTGATGAAAGCATGAGGAATGTGGAAGGCCACCGCTTCACTAAAGTGTCTGTGCTCTGTATAACAGATTTGTTTGCCGTGGCTGTTAAAGGAGTGTCCTTGGCTATGGTTTTCTGTGAGTGTAGTGTCATTCGGGAACATTAATTTTGCAGAAAATAAGAGCGACACTTACTTTAACTAAAGCTGAGCAGAGTGAATGCGTATGTATCAGTTTAAATAAAAGCACGAAGCTGGCTGTGTAAATTATTAGAGGGGCGAAGAGGACTCTAATAGGAGTTATTCAGAAGGTCAATGCATGCTGCAAGTTTCTTAACATGTCAAAAGTATTCAGCGTCCTGTGTGGTAGGAGCAATTTTTTTGCTAAGTTTGTTTAGAACTATAACAAAATAAAAATAAAAAAAGCATTGAATCTGGATACTTACAGAACCGCGATACCAATTCGAATTGGCACTCAGGTATCGTGACAGTATCGTATCGGGTGATCCCTAGTGATTTCTGTCCCTATACTGTATCCATATTTACTATAACTACATTACCTCTATTTGCCAGGTTATACTATATCTACATTCCAAGTTTTTTAGACTAAACTATATCCTACAGTCCCCCCCTGGACTATACTATACATTTATTTTTCCCAACATAAACAATTTATATACACAATTGCTAATGCACATGGCTTTGGCCAGAATACACTATCTAATATACGTATATTTACCTATACAGATACTAAACTCATCACACTGATATGAAGAAGTATGCTAATGTTAGTTTTATAACATTGAAAGTTTCATAAAGGTACAATCAGGAATTAGCATAAACTCAGCAGCTGTAATTCAACAAACAATGCTATCAGTAAGGATACTCATAGCCAAAAGCATTATAGAAAAAATAAAAAGCAATAAAAGCAAATCTTAGGAAATGATTTGAACAGAAAAAAAAAAAAAAATCAAGCTGGAAAAGATGATTCAGGCTTTGAGGCTCTTACCAAACGGAGAGGGAGAGCAGTCAACCTGGAAAGGGCAAAAATCAAGACCTACAGGGACCCAAACCAAAGACAATGAGTGAGAAATAAACTCGGAAATGAGATATAGAAAAAAACAAAAAGACAGAAAGAAGGGAATCAACTTAAACAGATAAACCTTAACTTAAAGTAACTTAAAGTGAAGCAGAAATATCATGACGGGAGCGCGTGCAGAGCACAAAACAGGTCGAGTGAAGGAGTGAAGGCGCTCGCCTGGACAGAGCTACAGCACTAATATGATAATGTCAGAGCGACTGCGATTGGCCTACCGGACTCCTCGGTCTGCTTGCCCATGTTATCAGACAGCATTCCCAACAGCTCGGTGTCCGACTTCAGCACCTCGGACAGATCCACCAGCGGCTCCTCACAACTCCCTAGGGATAACATAACACTGGGTTTTACGATGATGATTACAGTTAATTGCTTTTTTAGAGTTCCTATCTATCCTAGCTACAGATTAGGTACGATGCGGCTCGAACGATTCCGCGGACCAGGTCTGACGCTGCCTGTGAGCCGACGTTCCTTTGATTTTCTGCTCACAACATTAGAGCTCGGTCAAGTTGAGGTCATGGTTAAAAATAGGAAGCCATTTTCTCTCATTCTAACTAAAGTTTGATACACATTTATGTTTAGGATTTCTGGCGAAAAAGTGTGCACGTGTCTTACGTAGCGCGGCAGCTTTACTGGGCGTAGACGTGCAGAGCGAGGCGTTCGAGGGCAGCTTCATCGCACCGGCGTTCTGCTGCTTCCTGTCCTTATCCTCCTGTAACAGACCCGTGGTCTCCTGCCTGCTCTGCTTGCTTTTATCCAGGAGATCTTTACCGAAAAAAGCCTCCTAGAACACACACACACACACACACAGAATGAGGACACAGATTATGATATTGTTTAGTACATTCTCACACACAATGCTGCAGGCCCTATTAACCCTAAGAGTAACTTAAGAGTCACTTTACACTTAAAAAAATATGTTTTTTTTTCTCCAGAATTTAATAACACATCTGAAAGAAATGTCGATATTTTCTATCGATTTGAACACTGGGCCTTTTTGATGTCTATAACAGCTATATGCTACAGGGTTTGACATTAACTTTTTTGCTGACTGGCCAATGTGGCTAGTGGATTTCCGGAGTCACTCGCCATTCAGCCTTTTTACTAGCCACAATTTTGTTACCAGAAAATCGCAGTTTTT
>JAQMYG010000001.1:34902468-34914550 GCA_030014215.1 Clariallabes teugelsi
TGTGTGTGTGTGTGTGTGTGTGTGTGTGTGTGTGTGTGTGTGTGTGTGTGTGTGTGTGTGTGTGTGTGTGTTTTCTGTGTTTGCGGCGCTACATGGCGCAATGTTCTGAAATGTATTGTAAAATGTGATGAAACTGCTTACATCAGGTATGACTCACAAGAAAACACACACACACACACACACATCTTTTTTGGCATTGTGAAGTACTTTGGTCAACCATGGTTGTTTTTTAAATGTGCTATATAAATAAACTAAACTAAACTAAACACACACTTGTGAGTTGTATGAAGTGTTGGTTAAACAGACACTGGTGGACTCTATAAGACTCTCGAGGTCTCCAGACCCTGAGTGTGTATTCAGCAGACTTCCATCATCATGGCTGCTTGTGGTTTGTGTTCATGTAAAAATAAAAGTGGATCTAGAGCTGAGCCCTGAGGGACGCCCGAGCATCGCTTATGCAGTTTGGTTTGCAAACTAGAAAAGGGGGGTTGGGGTGTGCGCTGAGGTCAATACAAAAATCATAAATCATTGTTACTCTAATTACCACATTAACTTTTATTTAAATGTTTTGTTTGAAAGAAACCTTTTTAAACTTTTAATAATTATTTTTTATTTCAAAATTTTTTGTGGGTATCAAACAAAAACCTGAAATTACAAAATAATTTAATAAAAATAAAATATTTTTTAATCTACTAAAGGCACTCCTAAAAGGTGGAGTGCAAAAAAAAAAGAAGGAAAGAAAGTTTTCTTTTTCAAAATTAAATAGAATTATTTCATAAAATAAAAAAGAATAAAATTAGTTAAACATGTAAAAATGGTTTTCATTACAAGTGAATACAAAAAAAAGCAAAAGAATATAAAAAAAAAACTATTTAATAATTGATGAACACAGTAAAACAGGAAGGAAGACAAAAATTAAGAAGTGAAATATTAAAAATAAATGTATATACTGTTTTAGAGCAGGTAGGTGCTGCTGGGACTCTGTGCAACCCGGTTTACATGCTGTGTTGTTCAGGGAATTTGATTGCAGGATTTAAATTGTATTAAACAGATCATTTTGTGTGTTTTTCTATTTTTCTTCTTGTTTTCCTAATTTCTTCTTTTTTCTTTTATCTTGCTTGTTCTTTGAATTGTCTCCTTTTTAACAGGGAACTTTCTCTTTTACTTGCATATTTCTCTTTTTTCATTCTTTCTTTCTTTTTATAGTAACTGCTCATTTGAAGGATTACGTGTATAGTGAACCGTCACTGTAAACATATTAGGAGATGTGAGTAATCTGAAAAGGGAGGTGGCACAAGATGTAACTGAGTGCTAAGGAACGTGTATGGGGATTTCAGTGCAGACTTGGAAGGGACGGTGTGTTGTGGGGAGAAGTGGGAGTATTTGTGTGTATTATCAAACCATAAATCCTGGGGCTCCATCAATTATGTGAAGCAGTTTGGTTGTTTAAGGTTTGTCAGGGAATTGCAGTGGAATGGCATTAGCCTTATACATGAAAGCTGGGCATGCAGCGAGACTGCCAAACTTAGACTTAGATACCCATGCCATAGTTGGAACTGTGGGCCCTCTTCTGATTAGCTGTATGTGGCCCTCTCTCCCAGGCCCTGCAGCAGTGTCACACCAAGTGTCATGCTGCGGACCACTACTTCAAATTTCTTGTCCAAAAAGAATATTAGAAGAAAATGAAATTGGCACTCAAATAGTGGCATTCCTAGCGACGAGTGCCACAGGGTGTTGTGCACTTAATCACAAGATCAGATGTTCCACCCCAAGCTCGCCAATGGAACATAAAGCTCACTTGGAGGGCCCTCTCCTGGGTCTGGCTTCTGTTGCTGGGCATTGTGCATATCTTGCTTCATTGTTGAATGCTAGGGGCTACAATACAAGGCGAGGGTATGATCATTTCTATAGTGGGATCATATTATGGTGGGTCCCACTGTTTTGACAGCACATCAGGTTTACAGTTGTTAAAATTTGTCTAAACAGCGACAGATAATTGAAGCAGACAAAAAATAAGAATCGACTGACCTGTCAAAGTTATAAACATTCCGCTGCCTGAATATACGCCAGGTTCTTGTGATCTGTCCAAATAATAAATTGGTGTTTGGCCCTCTCTGGCCAGTTCCTCCATCTCTCCAAAGCCAATTTTATGGCCAAAAGCTAGTGATTTCCAATATCATAGTTCATCTCAGATTGAGTCTAGTGATGGGAGAAGTATGCTCAGGAGTGCAACCTCTGGTCAGGACCTGCACACTGGGAGAGGACAGCTACCCACATCCAGACCGTCAACCTCTACTATAAAATGACTCTCCATTGGGCATTCATAGGCAGTTGATATCTGGGGCAGTTGTCTCCTGTTCTTAAGCGTTTTAAAGGCTTGTTGTGCCTCTTTTGTCCACTTAAGTCCCAGGTGGTTCTTTTAGTCAGAGCACTGAGGGGCTGTCAAGATTCTAAATTTCCAAATAAAATTCTTGATAAAGTTGCCAAAACCCAAGATTCGTTAGACTGAGTGAACCGACACGGACCTTGGCCACTCTCAGTTGCTTAGGTTCCCTTGGAAAGTCATAAAGCCCAGAAACAAAATTTGGGTTATGTGAAACTGGGATTTCTCTAGCTTATCAAAAAGGCTGGTTTTTAAGAGAAGTTGCAGCTGCTGGTGCACATGTAAACATGTGAGTCGCTGAAAACCAAAATATTGTCCACATAAACAAAAGTAAAATGTTTTAGGGATCCCCAGAGGACCTCGTTTATGAAGGACTGAAAGACCGCTGGAGCATCTATTAAGCAAAAGTGGCATTACATGGTATTCTTAGTGTCCTCAGGGAGGGATGAACATAGTCTTCAACTCATTTCCTGCCCTGATGCAAATCAGATAGAACACACTATAAATCTAACTTAGAGAACACTTTTCGACTTCTAAATGCAGAATTCATCAAGGTTCTGAGGGTGTCAGTGATGAAGATTGAATACCCTTGAGAAAATTCTGGGGACACTGAGAACACCACACCAAACCAAAGGGGGTTAACCAATCCAGTGTTGCTGGAGAAACCACAGAAACCCTAACCATAGTTGTAACACTGGCACCAGACTTACATAGAAAGTTGGGCTTCCAGTATGTTGGCCTAGTTGAAGCATGACAGGCACGGTCTGATTGGTTATGGACCCTGACTCCAAGGGTCATCCCTCCAGTGCTGCAACCAGAATGGGGTGTAAAAGCGAGGGCACGGATAGTCCCTGTTGCTTCACTAGTCCCCCATCAATAAAATGATCTGCTGCTCTATAACTCTACACCCTGCCCAGGTGAATATGGCCAAAATTAAAAGACCTATATGTTGAGTGTTGGAGATTTAGGTCATCACAGGTTCTCCTCCCTGAGATGACTCCAGCCTAGTGAGAATAGCAATAACCGACCTGCCCACAATACAAACAATCGCCATTACAGCCACGTGAGGCCTGCCACTTAGAAGAAAGCTCAGCAGCACCTAACTTTATGGGGTTCCCCCAGGGATCCCTCAGGTGCCTGTAACCCATGAACCAACCAGCTAATCGGGTGTTCTGCATGCCCCTCACGAAGATGATTGTCAAGTTTAGCTGACAATTTGGCTTGAGGCTGAAGCAATGCCAGCATTTGGCTTAATCACTGCGACAGAAATCCTCTCTTTTCTCTTTTGAACATAAGTTTCCCACTTGTCATTCGTGTTTTAACTTTTCTCTTTTGAACCAGAGTGAGTCATTTGGGAGGCTTATTTAATAGCGTAACCAGGTTCCACGCGTTTTGCCTGTTTTGCCTAGCAACCGGGGTTGTAGTAGCCCTCAGGCCTGCCTGCCCAGACATATAACCATCGATATGGTGAAGTTTTCTGTTGCTTATTGAACAAGTATTGGATGGAGTCTTCAGTGTCAGTGCTTTGTAACTTTTCAGTGGCAAAGATGTAAATCTTCGGGACAAGAAAGTAAGAAGAGAAAGAGACAAAAAAAGAGGCTGGTCTCAACCTGGATGAGTGTTTGTAGGCACTAAATCAGAAGAGAAGCTAGTGGCATGGACGCTTCACAACATCGTTATAGTAACAATTAATGGATAAAAAGTACAATGAGTGACTTTTTGACAGCAAAACATTTGGTAGACTGTTAAAGCAAAACAACATTCAATTGTTTTGGATGGTAACAGTTTCTTAGCTTTATCTCAGCTCTCCCATCTAATAGACACACACACATACACATGCTTCCATATTGTTTCAATCTTTTTCATTTACACCCGGGCCAGAAATCAATTCTGTGCGCGTCTGTAATGCGGTGAGTCGTTTAGCCTGCAGCGGCTGAGCCGTGAGTAAGCACGCTGCAGCCGGCTACTCGATCTGCTGACACGCTCACAGAAACCTCCGTCAGCAAAACAAACCAGATGAATTGACTCTTGCACGCCATTAACGCGTCCGTTTGCACTTCAGTGCTTCCTTAATATCTGCGGTGCGATTAGGACGGAGCCATCAGCAGTGCACTTCATGGATGAAGACCGCTGTTTGCATTCGCGTGCATTAACAAACCGACGTGTTCATTTCACAGCAGCACAGAGACTGAAAATTGAGCTCCCGACAGCCGTTGTGTAAATTTTATAGTAGTATACAGAACCCTGGGAGAGTCACGTAATATATACATTTTTCATAGTTTGGTCGCTCTTTTTACTAGATTGTGAGAAACAAATTAACCAAAACGTGGAAACAAATTGTATCTTGTAAGCACAAATTAAATAAAGACAGATTTTATTAGAACAAATGAACAAACTAGAAAAAAAATGTCTTGTGTCGATGTAATTGCACAAGCTCTTGATTGAAAGCTGCACACCCCAAAGTGCGTTGCATAAGTATTGACCCCAATGACATTTGCCATATTTTGTGTTTATGCAAACTGAAATGAGATAGATGAGATATACACGTTATGAATCTACACAAGATAATTTTTTTTGGAAGGGCAATGATTACCACAAGCGACATTCTGACAAAGCGTATTAAGATAAAACAGCAAATTATCTTGTGCACATGCAGAAATTAACAGGAAGGTTTACCAAAAAAAAAGAGAATATAAAAAAACCTACATACACACAAAATTTCTATTCTGTTTATACAATATAACTTTCTGTTTTCTCAAGTTATCTTTCCTTTAAGGTAATTATCTATTCGGATTTACACAATAAATTGGACATATTTTTTTGGGAAAATCTAAAAACAAATCATGTGGAAATAAAATGTGCACAACTTATTTTTTTTAAGAGATTTTTTTGTATGTATATTTGTTTTTGTGTGTGTTTTTCAAAAGTCTTGTACAAATTTGTCATTTTTACAAGATATGACTATTTTTTTCAAATATTTTGGAAAATCTTTAAAAAGTTTTTTTTTTTTTTTTTTATAAAATCATGTGAGATTAATATGACAAAATTCCATGTGTCAACATTACAAAATAAAATTCGTGTGTATACTTTTATTTTATTAATTTCTTTTTTTATTTAGTGTGTGTTTTATGCAAAATTCCTTTGCTAATTAATTTTAGTTGATATTTTTAGCTGAAAGAAAACGAAACAGTAAGCGGTGCGCATGTGATAATAACCAAAAAAGAGAACATTACATCATGTCCTTTTCAATCTTGTTTACTTTTACAAACAATATATAAACTATTAATTGACTTTATTTATTTATTTACATATTGATTAAGATGTCCTCATCCGCTATCAGGACAGAACTTTCTTTCCATTGCCGTGAGATCTGTAGGCGGTGAAGGGAACCCCAGCAGACAGCAGGACTGTGTTTGGGCCACCAGGTGGCGCTGCAGCTCTTCCCAATCCTCCTGCAGTAAGTTCAACCTTCAGCTTCAGAAGTGAGACAGGAGAAGGGGGTTTGGGAGAAAAGCTGACACACTGAGCATCCTGAGCCTCCTGCGATGCGGAGACAGAGACACACCATCCTGGTGATCCGGCACTCAGACCACATCAGATTAGACTAGACTAGATTAGACTAGACTAGATTAGAGTGTGCATGTGTGTGTGTGTGTGAGTGTTTATGATCTTTATGATCTCCGGTGTTACTCTATAGCAGTGTGTGTGTGTGTGTGTGTGTGTGTGAGTGATCACGGAGCCGGAGATCAGCGCTCGAGCTCACTTCTCATGCACGTCGCGCGCGTCGCTTGGCTGCTGCATCTGGACCCCCCCCCCCCAACCCCCGCCCCCCGTCTCTGTCTCTCTGTCCTTTCTTTCTCTCTGTCTCCACTTGCAGCGACGACAGGACACAATTCCCTCAATCCTTTTCTCTATCTCTCTCTCTTTTCTTTTTTATTTTTTTAATACCACACTCTGTTTGCTGTGTGTGTGTGTGTGTGTGTGTGTGTGTGTGTTGGACAGTATTGTGCATGAGAGAGAGAGAGAGAGACTCTGAGATGAGCAAACGTGCGCTGAATCTAAAGCAGATCCTCGGACAGGAGCGAGTCTGACGCTCGAGTGATCGGATCCTGAGGGGACAAACAGCACCGCATGAACTAAAGCAGCGTGCGTTCGGGTCGAGACACGGAGACACACACACACACACACACAGAGAGACACGCGCGCGCTTGCACTCATGGCTTCGCTCTACCAGAGGTTCACTGGGAAGATCAACACGAGCGCATCGTTCCCGGGTCCCCCGGAGGCCAGCCGTCTGCTCGGCGCGCGCGACAAGGCGACCAGGAGTCCTGAGCCGCAGCTCGAGCGCCGACGCGGGACCGCGCGCGAGGACGAGGACGTAAGAGTTTCCGTTTTATTCCTTTGAAAAGAAAAAAAGCAACAATTCAAATGGGTTCGGCTTCACGTGACATCGTGGTGCAGTGATCCACCTGCTGGAGTGTGTTTTACTCTTTCTCACCACACACACACACACCTGAGTCACCTCATCACCTCACACACACACACACACACACACACCTGAGTCACCTCATCACCTCACACACACACACACACACTTCATGTAGCTCACAGTGGTTAAGGAAACGTTCAGGTTTGCTGCAATTTTTCATTGTTTGTTTTACATATATAATATAATATAATATAATATAATATAATATAATATATAATTGTATTCATCAAACGATCACAGGAGCCTCTAGACCAGTGGCACAGATTCTGTAGCTACAAAAAAAAAAAAATCAAAAAGAATGTTTGTATCCTCACTTCTGAAATTGTGTAAATTTGCACAATTTAGTAAATTGTTGAGACGCTTCGACATGTTCAGGTTTGTAAAATCGTCTTTGTAAATTGTCCATGAGTTCAAAATGTCATGTGACATTTACATTGTTTACGTACAGCGGTACCTCGGCATACGTACAAATTTAACTCACTCCAGATTAAAGGGGAAAATTTTAATAAAAATTTCTTAAGGTGAAATTTTGTATTGTGAAACGCATTGTCCCATAGGAAATAATGTTAATGTGGAGTAATCTGCTCCAACCTCCCAAAAATATTACCAATATTACAAATTTCTAACAGTATAATCACATTTTGCCAAAACAATTAAAGCATTTAGAAAAGACATGTAAATGAAGTAAAATAAGAAATAAATAGACATTAAACCTCACTTAACTTTAATTTATGATTCCTCTCGGCACCGGCTGCTTTAAAAACCGAACTGAAAGCAGCTCCACTTTATTCTGCGGGACACACAGTGCTCTGAAAAGTAAACTCGTTTCACTTGACTTTCCACTGACGCAAACCAGCTCCCAGACGTACAGTACGCGTGACTTAGCCAGTGTTCGGTTCGGCTCGGTTCAGTCGCTCGTATGCCGAAAATACTTCAACATCCTGATGATCCTGATACTTCTTATGCTGAAACAGATTTCTTGCGGGGTACGTCTGTAAACAGTTTGGAATGTTTGGCTTCATATAATCGTAAATTGTCTATGAGTGACTGCAGTTTTTTTCGGTTACATTGTCACATAATTTTTTACATTTTTTATTTCACTCTCATACACCTAGTGAACATTTTCTCGCTTTGTAACAATTACGTGAACAAGCAGGTGGTTTAATTGCAAGCCCTACTGATTAGATCAGATTAGATTAGACACACCGTGCCTACAGTAGGAGGCGCTATTTCACTGTTTACTCACCATTTTGCTTTTTGTTTATGGTGTTTGTGGCCACTGCAAAAAATGGAGGTAAATGATATGTTGTGTGAAAACCTGTTATTTGTTTGTTGTGGCGAGTTTGTGTACACTGTCGATTTACTGTTTATAGAAGTGAAGAATAATTTAGTAATGACGGCGCAGCAGGAGTTAATTACACTGTACATCAGGGTAGTTTTAATTAAACACCGGTCACGAGGTGTGTAAGCAGTTTAAAGCCGTCTCCTTACACTCTGAGGCACACGAGCTGAACCAGAGCGCTGTTTATATCAGAAAGTGCAGCTGTTTCAGTGTCTGGAGCTCAACGCCACTTTAACGAGGTTTTATGATGTATGGATTTGTTGAATAAAAACAGCCTTCGTTTACTATTGACCGAGCGATCGCTCATCATGACCATGAATCTATAAATAACCCTAAATAGCTCTCCAGGCTGCTGCTTTAATTTCGCCTGACTCGATTAGCTTGCAGTTTGGAAACACTCTGCTGTACACTAGTTTCGTGAAAAAATAAACCAACATTTCCATTAAAACAGAATTTTCCCAAAGGCCAGTAGAGGTCTTGAAGGTTACGGTAACTTTAAACCAAACTGAAACCAAACACTCGTCATTAAGGAGCCGTCAGTGAGCTGATTTCATTAGTCAGCGTTGTCTCCTCTATTATAATCACGCTTTGTTGCAATGCTGCCTTTAGACGTAGCCTCAGGATGCAGCCGTCCTTATTTAGTCCTCTAGATAGAACAGATTTAAACAGGACTCCATGGCGTACAGTACATCATCTCAAACTGTCAGTGTTGTTCTTGTGGAACGTCGTAATGAACTACAGGAACGATCAAAGAATGAAGGTCACGGCTAACGGCGCTTCCTGCACAGGAACACAAGAGCTGCATGTTTTCGAGTTGTTATCAGGCTGCTATCCGCCCTCTTCCGCATACTCGACCTCACAGACACCTCCGATTGGATAGTCTTGCTGAGCCTCGCCCCTCCCACCCAGAGAGCGAAGACGATTTTTAGCTTCCTTGGACTCTTGGCCTCAGAAGGACGCATTCGATCTCATGATCTCGGGGTTATGATGGAGCGAACGCTATTCTGGGGCATCTGGAAATGTTGTTTACGTGTTTATCCAAGAATCTTTCATGAAGGAAAGCCTTCGCATGGAGACATTCTGATAGTTGATCTAAAAAGGTTTGAGGCGTGTAAATGAGATTTTTTTATATTGTTGTTATTTATTTATTTTTAAATAATGTACAGTATCTCACCGACAAACAAAAGTTGATATATTGTTTTTTTTTGTTTGTTTGTTTGTTTTCTGGCCATTTGTGTTCCTTATATAAGAACCCACGCTGACACAGGTGTTACAAACCCTTTAAATATTCTGGAAGGTTCCTTATTCAGCTTTATTCTTTGACTTTAACTCATAAAATCCCTAAGTGACATCTAATGAACATCCAGGTGCCGCCATTTGCAGTCTGTAAATCTGTGTCCCCATGACATCGTTTCCAAGTTGGCGGTGTGTCTGCGTCGTGTGTGTTTGTTTTTCATTTGTTTCTATCTAATTACCAATTCCAATAATTTAATAACATCTGGTATTGTATATTACACACATTCTGACTGAACAAATTGATACGAAACAAATTAAGACCATACGTCTGTGATGTGTGTTCCGTCTGGTCTATTTGGTCCGTGTTATATCCTCTATAATGTCTCTTAAAGGTCAAATGGGTCTGGGCTCTTATGGCTTTAACCAATAACTCGATCCGGTGACCGTATGTGCGGAGAAAAACAAAAGGAGCGTAATTAAGTTTAATTATTGACAATTTGTTGATGTGTGTGTAATGAATTCACGAGAGAATGACCTGATTAAGTAGAAAACAAACAAAGTCTTGAGTTTCTTGAGATCCTTACGAGCTTATTTAATTAACTGACTCGAGAGGAGCAAAGCGAGGCTGGTGAGGAAACGTCTGTTTACGGCTGAAAGTGAGAAGAGGAACTACAGCGGTACCTCGGCATACGAACGTCTCACGAATTTTCAACCTTAAGAATTGAAATTTTGCAAGAAATTTGCCTCCGCACACAAAGTATTTTCGGCATATGAGCGACTGAGCCGAGCCAAACCGAACGCCACCTCTGGGAGGTCACGCCTGCGTCTGGGAGCTGTTTAAAACTTGTTTGCATTTTGTATAAGATTTAGGAAATTCCTATACCGAGGTACCGCTGAAGTCTGTTTCATGCATCTATTAAAGACTTCGTCCTTTCATGCATACAAACCGTAATCTTTGGCTTATTGCCGCGGTGTAAGAGGAGTACTAAGTAGACTACTAAGTAGAAGTCAGAGTACTTCTGACTTCACACTCCTAAGGTGTGAAGTCAGAAGCTCAACAGCGCCACCACCTGATGTGCGTCTTTAATCTTTCTGTCGTCTCGTTGATCAGCCGACGCGGGACCCTGATATCAGAACTTATCGTTTTCGTTTCAGCTCCAGATCTCGACTCTGATCAATAAAAGACAACACAGATAAAATCTTCCACGCTACGTTCCCCCCATAAGGACCCTGTGTGTTCGGGTGGTGATTGCTGAGTGAGTTACGGGGAACGTGTTTTGATGAGCTGAAATGGCGCGCAGCCGGTGAGCGCAGCACGGGCGCTTCATCTCGGATTATTGCAATTAGGCTGTAATTGGAAAGCTGGAGGGAAGCACACTCGGAGAGCGCGGAGTTATCACGAGGGAGAGTGTGTGAGAAACGCAGAGGTCATTTTTAAAGACTGTAATCACGCCAGCATGGTTTTTAACTCAGCGTTATAAAAATGCAATTGGCTTTTATCAGGTGTTATTACGCATTATGTGATAAATATCACGTCTGCTTTAATGGACTTTGTGTTTTCCAGCTCTCAGCTTTTTCTTGCAGAGGCCACATTGATGTTTTGTTTTTGTTTTGTTTTTTTCCTCCCCGAGCCCCAGGTGGTGAAACTGCTAGCTAATACAGTGACCTTTTTTAATCACCCGAAGGTGGCCGGACCAGAATAGAGTGACATTCAGAAAGGACAGGAGCCTGTGGATGGGGCCGGCTTAGTGACGAGAAGCGTATTGACTCTCGCTGCGTGCTCCATTGAGGAAAACCATCAGCTTGTGTGTGTGTGTGTGTGTGTGTGTGTGTGTGTGGCTCTGTACATTGCCAGTTTCGTTCAAAATAGGCATCCAAATCCATATAATGAAGAGGTGGAAGAGACCCACGATGGAATGAGACAATTTCCAACACGTAACTGAACTACGTCCAGGTCATATTGTTAGTCTGCAGGATATTTTTCCATGTAACTGAAATATTACTTCTTTTTTTTTTTCTTTTTTTTCTTTTATTAATTTTGTCTATTTTATCATCCTGAACTGGGGATATATTTCTAATTTGGAATGTTATTCCATTTGGCAAATATTACCTTTATCAGCAGCAGTTCTTGTTGTCACATTAGCTTATAATAAAATATAAACAGAGTTTGTGTTTGAATTTTATTTCTAAATTAAATTTGGACTGTTAGCCAAGCGAATATGATAAATGGTAGTTATTATACTGTACTTCCAGTTTAAGTGATATTACTATAAAGAATTCAGGCTACAGTACTTTAACAGTTACATCTCACACTCGATTACCAGTTTGAGTGGCGATGTGTTCATGCTTTTAGAATGATGTTTGGTGTTTTGGGCTGATGTTTGGGTTTTTGGGCTGATGTTTGGGTTTTTGGGCTGATGTTTGGTGTTTGGGGCTAATGTTTGGGTTTTTGGGCTGATGTTTGGTGTTTTGGGCTGATGTTTGGGTTTTTGGGCTGATGTTTGGGTTTTTGGGCTGATGTTTGGTGTTTGGGGCTAATGTTTGGGTTTTTGGGCTGATGTTTGGTGTTTTGGGCTGATGTTTGGGTTTTTGGGCTGATGTTTGGGTTTTTGGGCTGATGTTTGGTGTTTGG
>JAQMYG010000001.1:34945404-34960231 GCA_030014215.1 Clariallabes teugelsi
AAAGATGCGGTCGGCTGGCGTCACGTGGTTCGGAGGAAACGCGTGATAGTCTTCGGCCCTCCCGGCTGAGTGGTAGTGAGTAGCCTTAATGTGGGAGCCCCCTAGTGACGGGGAGGAATTGGCCACAACTAGATTGGGGAGAAAATCATGGAAAAAGAACTGGACAGGACTAAATTTATAAAAAAATAATAAAAAAAAAAGAATCTGACCCAGGGTTAGGGTTATCTCACAAAACATTGCAAATTTGTAAGAAGTTTGCAAATCTCACAAATTTTTCTTAACCCATAGTCAAAAACTTTGACAATCTATAGCCGACGGAGAAATATTATGTTAAACATTATTATCGGTTAATGCATTGTTTTTGAGCGGTTATATTCTTAACAGCATTAAAAAATTTGTTGATTACTAAATAGTCATTAACATCCTTTTATAATAATATTGTATATCCGACGTACACTCTCCGATACAGCAGGGGGCAGCACGCACTTAGTCGGGTTGTGATCTAATATTAAACACAAAGAAGAAGTCTACTTTTGTGTTGCGCCTTTTATTATTGATCTTTTGGAGGAGTTGTGGAGCGCGACCCTCTCCCCTGCCCTTCCTGCCGTATCAGGTTTGTGTGATTGCGTAACTCTTCCTCTGAATCAGACAGCGCGAGATGGAGACGACACGTCTTAATTAAAACCTCTCTGTGCGTGTTCCACGCGATGATGGAGCGGTGCTGAAGGTGTGATCACAGCCCGACACGCCCACTCGTCCACACTGCATTTTCACTCGACACCCTGCACATCCCTCGTTCTATTTTTGTCTCGTCTTCCTTCACTGGCGTGATGTTTACGGCAGTGATGTCACTAGTTCTTTCGATAAGAGGCGTGTTCACACAGCAGCCTGGCAGGAATTAGGATGACGAGGCCAGGCCGGAGGTGACGCTGTCAGGGAAGGTGATAATGGAGGAGGTTTTACATTTTAGACTGGAAATGTTTCCGTCTACAGTATAGAGGTGCAGCACTTGGTTTCTCACACTGAGTCTCGAGTACGGGACCCATTCTGCTTTTATTTACCAGTACCGAAACTGGGGCTGATACTAATAATTTATTATCTCATTATACATCTGAGCAGTTGAGGGTTAAGGGCCGTGCTCAAGGGGCCATCAGTGGTAATTTAGTGGTCATGGGATTTGAACCTGGGACCTCAGAACCGTAGTCCAATACCTCAACTACCCCTGAGCTCCCCCTGACCCCTGACTGAATTCCCAGTAGGAACTTGCTCGAGCCCATTTTACCCCAGTACGCTCCTGAGTTCTGCGCTCTGATTGGTCAGGAGGTGTTGATTAATTCTCTGTAGCAGCAGCTCTGACAGGTTTATATTAGGACACTAATAACATTATCGTTTCCATAGCAACAGCTCCTTCAAAAGCACATACACTGATTAAAAAGTGTGTGTTTTCTTTCTTGGTTTTTCATTGTTTCATTCTTTATTTATTCAGTTATTTTTGCTATTTATTCCTTCTTTTTTTTTCTCTTTTTACTGTTCATTTTTTTATTGTTCATTCTTTCTTTCTTTCTTTCAACTTTATTCTCTTTTCATTTCTTCTTTCTTTTCTTTTAGATTCTCCTTTTTTCACTGTTCTGTCATTTGTTTTCTCTTTGCTTCTTAATTTCATTTCTCTTGTGTCACACGTTTTCTTTCTTTCTTTCTTTCTTTCTTTCTTTCTTTCCATTCCTTCCCTTGCTTCTTTGCTTCTTTGTTTTCCTCTCATTTCTTCTTTCCCGCTGTAGATCTGCTGAAGTTATCTGTAGTGTGTTTCACAGGTATGGAAGGAGTCTCCAGTGTCGGTGCTCCGTCAGACATCTTCAGGACAGAGAAGTTTCTCAGTGACTTTGTTATTGATTAAATCAATAATTATAATTGTTTACTAGTAAAATAAAGTTATCTACGATGTGTGTGTAAAGTACGCGTGTCTGGATGTACGCGGTCAGGAGTTGTGCACCTCAGGCCGCTAATGAGCCGATTGGCTGCAGGCGTTTCCCCCGGATTCTCTTCTATCCTCTTTGATGGACACTAACTCCGCCCTCGGCCCTGTGTGCCTCTCGAACCCTCGACCGGCGCTCCAGTTCCAGCGCTCTAAACCCCCCTCAGTGCATGCTTTAGTACCGAGTGCTAAGGGAAACTCAAACTCAGACAGGTTCCATACACGATGAATAAGATATAAAGAAAACTCTCCCTCGCGCCGGAGTCAAAAGAGCGCCGGAGACGGCTGTCCATTCACTTCTCAGAGCTCATCATCTGCTTATCGTCTTCTGAAACACAGCGTCTAGCCGCACTAATAATTATCCTGCAAACCAAACAAACCAGGAACGCCGCATTTCTGTCCCTGTCGCCTTATGAATTGTTGATCGCGACCGGGGCCGCGCGAACGCAGCGACGATGGCGAGGATGAATGTTTAATGAGCTGCAGAGGGTTTTGTTTTTAAATAGCGCGTCCAGAGAGAGAGAGAGAGAGAGAGAGAGAGAGCGCCATGCAGAAATCCTCTTATCATCACAGAGAAAGTTCATCGCTAATGACCAGAACAGTACAGCGGCTAAGGACACACTGAGTACTCGGTCTGTAGAACGCGCTCCACCTCGCGGGATTAGCCGCTAGTGATGAGTTTTATGTTGGAAAGATGGTCCTGGTCCTGATTGGCAGCAAAAACCATCCATTCAAGACGAGTTAAAGGTCCCATATTTTACTCTTTCAGTAACAGAGTAATTAAAGTCTCAGAGCACCAACAAAGTGTGTGTGTGTGTGTGTGTTTGTGTGTGTGTGTGTGTGTGTTAATGTACAGCTGAACTACCACTCAAACTTTCTTTTCTCAATGGGGCTCTTCTTATATGATGTCACATTAGAATCGACTAAAAAGTCAGCTTTGCGTAACAGGTCTTTTTCCCGCCTCTGCCTCCGCGCGGCCGCTGGCGACCGACCCTCGTCCGGCAGGGTTTCGGTTTTCTCACAACCTTAGCGTGAACCTCTGGTGCACTCGATATAAACAGTGACCAGGAAGTCAGCTATCAGTTTCCTGCAACCAGAGAGACGAGAGGAACGCGAGACGGGACACCGCGTGTGACATGGAGCCGGACAGGGTGAGGGACGCCCCTAGTGTCGGTACTTCACTTAGTCTCCGACTGTACGCAGAGTTAAAGGAATAAACCTGGACACTTACTGATCACAGACACGACATGACATTTTTTTCTTTTCTTTTAGAGTCGAGTGCAAAAGTTTGTGCACCTCTACAAAACACCAGCCGGCTTCTCCTCATCAGCGTTTGGAACGTGTTCTGTGGAGAGACCACAGGCGGTGAATCGTGTGTGTGTGTGTGTGTGTGTGTGTGTGAACCCAAGACCTTCAGCGGATGTTTGACTGTGTGAATAGCGTCATAGAGACGCCGTCTGTCCCCGAGTCCCTGAACCCGACCCCCCTGGCCTGCCACTCTTCATTCCGTCTGTCTCCACTGATTATTTATTAAAGAACAAAAATTACCCATGATGCTCAGCACCACGCCGGAGTTCAGCTCTGCTCACTGCTGATCTGTGGGTTCTCTTGTTCAGACTGTGTGTCTGTGTGTCCAGCTGCTCTTCTGTCTGTCTCCCTGTCTGTCTGATCGTCCTCATTTATGTGTCTCCCTGTCTCATATCTCTGCTTATTTTTCCATCTCTCTGACCATATGTCCATCTTGCCCACTGCCTGTCCACCTGTTTGTTTGTCTGTCTGTCCTTGTATATCTGTCTTTTCATTCTCGAATGTTTCTCTGTTCATACGTCTGTCTCGTATTCCCTGTATGTCTCTATCTCTGCAGTTGTCTATCTCTTCATCTCTCAGTCTTTCTGTGAGTCCATCTATCTGTTCGTCCTCCTGTCTGTCTCTCTGTCAGTCTGTCTGCCTGACATTTCATTTGTCTACTTATCCATCAACCTGTTCATTTCCATCTCTCTGTCTACCTCATTATCTCTTCATACGTCCATCTCTTTTTCTCTGTCCATCCCCATCTCTGTGTCTGCCTTTCCACCTGTCTGTCCATCTGTCTATCCGTCTGTCTGTCTGGCCGGTTCTTATCCTGATGATCCTGAGCTCCCGCTTCCTGTTCCAACTCCTGCTGGTTGCCATGGAAACGGTTACTCAGAGATGAGACGAGATGTGCTGACGTGTTCAGAGCGGTGCGGAGCGGCAGACCTGCGCCACTGCTGAGACACACCGCACCTGTCTCACTCTCTGTCTGTCTGTCTGTCTGATCATCGGTTCATCAGTCTGCATTAATGTCTGAATTTCTTTCAATTTATCTCTTTATGTAAATATAGAACCAGAGACATACAGATGTAAGTGCACACACACACACACACACACACACACACACACACACACCACATTGATTAACACACACTGGTGAAATTTTAATGGTGCAGGTTCCAGGAATGAAAAATAATTTGTTTTGTAGCAGTTCTGTGCCTGTCAGGAAGTGTAACGATCTCTCACACACACACAGTGATGCAGTGATTTATTAATAGAGTTTGTTGCTTCTGCACACATTCCTCAAGATATGCAAATGAGCTCCGACCTGATTGGATCGAGCGTTTTTTTCCACGTTACTCTACAGCGCTGTTGAATCCTGAGACCTGATTGGTGGAATCAGCAGTTCTGTGTAGATCGAATCATTCTGAAGCGTTATGGTTTCTATAGCGACGGGTCACGCACGGGGATGCGAACCATCCGGATCAATTCCGTGACGTTTTTTTAAATTTTATTTTATCCTTACAATATTCCGGTCCGGTCCGGTTCCTGTATTGTTCGGCCCGTACACAAGCCGAGCTAACGAGGTTCTTTATTCTGTGAGATCCATAAAGACAAGGGAACTATTAAATAAGTCTTGAGTCTGATGAGAGGAAGTGAGCGAGCTCCGCTTCGGGCTTTACGCATGACGTTTAATCTCCTGTAATAAATCTACTGAAACATCTGGAGCGTCACGTACGCGCCTCGCCCCGAGCTTCTCCCTCCCTCCCTCCCTCCCTCCCTCTGTCCTTTCTTCCTTTTCAGAAGCGCAGCAGCGGAACCCGAGCTCCCGTCTCTCGGTCCTGCTTCACCAAACAGTAACAGGAAGTGCTCTTTCTAAAAGTGCACAAAGTGTTTTGAATCTCTTTCTTTTTGATTGCGAGCGCTCGCTGCTGCACTTCCAGCTGTGTTTAAAGTGGAAAAGTGTGTTTTTTTTTTTTTTTACTAATCTATCTTCAGGCTTTTTATCAGTAATGGAGTGACGCTTTTTACTGCAGCGCTCTGTGACGGAGAAATCGCTTTCAGCCTTCTGCACTTCATCAAACGTTCTCATTGCCGTTATCAGAGTTTCACAGATTATAGACACACACACACACACACACACACACACACACACAACACATATATATATACACACACACAAGCTTCAAGCCTTCCAGCTTTTTGATAATTTGGTAAAATATAACTTATGACTTATGATATATAGAGTATATACTGTACATGTCATAAGTTGTATTTCAGCAAATTCTCAAAAAGCTTGAAATCTACAGAAGCTCATTTTCTCCTCGTCTCGTGTTATTCTGTCTTTATAAGCTTTACAGCCTGTTACTGCGGTCTGGTTACTCTTTAATCCTCGTCACGCTACAGTTATATACCTGAGAGCACCGGCCTGCGCGTCCCACTAATTAAGTGCTGGGGTTCAGGACAATAAGTGTACGCGTCCTCAAACTAGTTACAATCCGGTATGTAGCTTTAGATGTAGATGTATGTAGATCTCTCTGAAGCAGCACCGACGGCGTGTACCAGTAAGAAGACTAGCAGTTGATTTTTAGGATGAGTTTCCGTTATCGGTCGTACTGGAGACTAATGAACAAATGATCTCCAGAGTGTGACGTGCAGGGAGCAGGGCGCGGCAGGTTGTTTTATCCCTTTAACATTTTGTGTGTCGTCATGATGACGTGACTTCAATCAGAATACAAACATCTCCAGCTTTTTTCATCTCCTCTCTATATGTTTTTTTTTTGCTTTTCTTGGTCTCGTTCTAAAAATAACCCAGCACACTTCTGATTTTCCCCATGGACCTCGCTCAGACAGACAGACAGACAGACAGATGGACAGATAGATGAGCATGTAGACCAGACATCATTGAATGGCGGATCCGGACAGAGTGACGGTTCTATCAGGACCCTGATGCTTTTCCGATTTATGCCAGTAATCTAGCACTTTTTCCCTGGAGGTGGGCGTGGCTATACACATCACGCGACAGAGACAATCGATCGAGTGTGCGGAAGAAACAGTAAGGAAAGTGTGACACAGCATGGCTTACTCCAAGAAAAGGAAAGTAGACTATGAAAACTGAACCTTCAGAGATGAACGGACAGATCAGTGTGTGTTTATTCTTCATGCAGGAAGTTTAAATCCAGTTTGTGTCTCATGTTATGTTCCAAAACCGTGGTGTTAATAACAAGCAGTGATGTGAAGCTATAAGGTAAAACACAGGTCGTTAGAGCAAACACATCTTCTTCAATTTTTATTCAGGAACTTTAGTATACACGAGAGAACAGACAGAGACAGAGACATGGACATATAGATTGATGGATGGAGAGACAGACAGATAAACACAGATATAACTAAAGATGTAGACAGACAGATGAGTGGAGAGACAGACAGAAGTGGGTGTGACGTAGCGACGCTCGCTCTGTCCCACCATCACTCTGTCTTTATCTCCACACTAAATAACAGGCTGTCTGTTTTCGTCTAATAGAAACGACTGCGGCGAAGAATAAACGAGCTCTAAAACTCCACAGCCTCAAACGTAATGAAGCTGCTAGGTTTGTTTTAAAAGGTTTAAAAGTGAAAAACAGACAGGGTATTCCATTGCAGGGTATTCCATTCCAGACCGCGTGTCACTTATCTGTGGGGCAAAAAAATAGGAGCTGAAAATCTCCAGCTGTAGCTCTGAGTGTTCCAGAGCACCGGCACTGGAGACTCCTTCCGCTATCGCTACTGAAACACACTTCTTACAGAAAACGTCACCGTGTACGGTAAACTGTTGTTTAATCTGTCACTCAGAGAGTCTGCTGTACAGTATGTTCCTGTGACGGACTTGTTACTATGGAAACGCATTATAGCGAGCGCACTAATATAAGATAACCAACCAATCAGGACACAGAACTAAACCACTCAACTGAACAATCAGAAAAAAAAATAACCTCCCTCTGTGTGTGTGTTAACAGGAGCTGGTGGGGAGCGTTCCTCCTCAGAGGAACTGGAAGGGGATCGCCATCGCTCTGCTGGTCATCCTGTTCATCTGCTCTCTGATCATCACCTCCGTCATCCTGCTGACGCCACGTAAGTCATCACACGTGACGAGGACCCGACTCGGGTCTTCCTCAGGGACCCGAAGGCCACGTGTGCATTAGTTTTTCGGGGAAGCAGCACTCACCCCTCTGCCCGGTAATGGTGCTTTAATGGGGTTTACGCTAACGATCCCGTCTCCGCGGTGAGTGATGGCTCTGAAACGGCTCGGCTCGTGTATGTACCGGGCAGGACGTCAGAGGAACCGTTTGCAGCTCGTCACGTGCCAACGTGGCTCCCACTCTTTATGCTCAGCGATGGAGGCGTGACCTGCTGCTTCACAGCCCCGTCCCAGAGTCATGTCAGAGAGATCCTCTGTTCTTTCTCTCGTCATTTAGTGATCTGCAACCACTGACTCAAAAAACATGTGCACCTCTGCAGTTTCATAAGTTGAATAAAAGACGAAGAAACTCCACTAGGTAATGAGTAGCGCTAGCATGTAGGTATCGGATAGGTAATGGGTAGTTAATGGGTAGATAACGTGTAGGTCCCGGGTAGATAATGGGGAGGTAATGTGCAGGTAACGGGTAGGACACTTACTGTACATTTACATTTATGGCATTTGGCAGATGCCTTTATCCAGAGCACCCTTCATTCATCTCATTACACATATGAGCAGTTGAGGGTTAAGGGCCTTGTTCAAGGGCACAAAAGGGCAGCTTGGTGGTGCTGGGGTATAAACCTGGGATCGGTACTCCAACACCTTAACCACTGAGCTACCTGCTACCTGCAGTTACGGTAAAGGTAATGTGTACCTGGGTAATGGGTAGGTAATAAGGAGGTAAAGGAGGGGTAAAGGTGAGTTAGTGAAGGGGTAATTGGTAGCTAATGGGGAGTTAAAGGAGGGTTAAGGGGCAGAATATGGGGAGGTAAAGGAGGGGTAATGCGTAGGTAAAGGAGGGGTAATAGGTAGGGAATTGGAAGGTAAAGGAGGGGTAATGGTCAGGTAAAGGAGGGGTAATGGGGAGGTAAGCGGGGGTAATGGGTAGGTAAGGGGGGTAATGGGGAGGTAAGGAGGGGTAATGGGGAGGTAAGGGGGGTAATGGGTAGGTAAATAAGTGGTAAGATGTAGGTAATGGGTAGGTAACTAAGTATAAGTTACATTAAGCTTACTTCAGATCATGAGGCTGTGCTGATGAGTGTCCACCCTAACAATAGGTAAAGGAGGGGTTAGTAGAGTGTTCAATATTCAGAGCTCACAGTCACTGTACTGTGTTTATCCTCTCTTATTCAGATTGTCCTCCAGGACACGCCTCCTCTCGCTCTCACTTCTTAGTTTTCCTGCAATTTCAGCAAAAAAGTCTCAGCTGTAAAAGCTGGAACATTTCAAAGCAACGCCTGGATGAAAATTGCAAAGCGCAGCACCGATTTAGGCACTGTGTGTGTGTGTGTGTGTGTGTGTGTGTGTGTGTGTGTGTGTGATAAATTTTAAAAAAGTATTATTTATACTGCGCAGCTCGATGAACGAAAGCTCGTCTCTGTACAGTCCGATGACAAATCACAACGACATGACTCTGAGCTTGAAGCCCCACCCACTTTCCCACGTTTAGTCTAGAAAGATGCGCTAACACGGCATCATCTCTTTCTTTCACAGTAAATGGTAAACATGAGCTTGAACTCATTAACGTGAAACGGAAATAAAAAGCGTGTTTGTGACGTGTGTAATGTTAGACACGTTTATTTACGTAGTATTAGTTATCTACAGTAAATCCATCAAGAGGCTCAGGAAAGGATGATAACATCAGAATGACAAATCCAACACTTTGTCATGATTTATGGATGCAGAGTGACTGAAAAATTATTTAGAGAAGTTTAAGTGCATGAACACACTAGAGACGGGAATCATGAGGGGTCACCCGATACGATATTATCACGATATCTAGGTTTTGCGGTTTTTATAAATATCCAGATTTAATTATTTTTTGTAAATTTTGTTACAAATCTAAACAAATTATTTGCTCCTATCACATGGGACACTGTGCTGCCCATCAGCACCACCTGTAGGTTTATAGCGGAACAGCAACGTTTTACCTCATCAAATGCAAACAAAATACAGATTAAAAATACATTTTTAAAGATCGATTTTGGAGTGGGTGTGGCGATATGGGAACTTGTGCCACACAAAAGAATTGCGATACATAACGATTTTGACCTCCATCTTTAATGTGAAGAATGCGAATGTGATCCGTGATCAGTATCCAAGCGTCCTATAACTCTAGTTGTAGAAAACAAGCTGTATTGGATCACCCTCTCGTTCCTTTGATGATTTAAACATTTAATCAGACGTGTTGTGAAAGATCACACCGCTGACTCTGTGTCCTAATTAATATTTAAATGAGCTGCAACCTCCACCAAGTGTCTCATCCTCTGATTGACTTTATAGGAAATTGCTTTTGGAATGCAAATTCTCTTATTTGTCCTTCAAAGCGCGAGTTAACAGAGAAGGTTTTGGTTCAAAGCCAACTTGTTTGTGAGAAGTGTGAGGAAAAACCGCGTGCTCTCCCGACCTTGCACACCTTGCAGAACCAGTTCAGGTCCTCCATCCATCGCCTGCAGCTCAGTTCAGGAGAAACGTCCAGAGGGAGACATCAAGTCCTACAGCGATGGGTTGTTTACTACGTCAGGATCTTCACGTGTACATCTAAGGGATTTAGGGTCGGAACACAGGCTGTGATTTCAATCTTTATAAACATATATCCTGTTCAAGTACTTATGATCGCTTTGGTCTTTTGAGTTGTTTGTTGACTTGCTGTACATAAACCTGTTGATTTGCTCGTTCTTTTAAACGTACCCGTAGTGCAGCGCAGTCACTTGCCCCATCCAGAATTAGTATACATAGAGTTATCATTGCAAAATGATACCATTTGTGGTAACAAAGTGGTCAGAAATGGTACTGCAACCAATTGTAATAGAAAAAATAATGGTCTACGGCATGAACCACACTGCCCCCTACAGGACAGGACAGGACAGTGTTGTTTTGGTTTAAAACTACTCCTCAGCTTGATCATCAGGAACAAACTGATAATTATAGTCTATACTTTTTACCATACATGTTCTGATTTATTTCCATATATTTTTAAGTCTGTGAAGCTGCTTTGCAACAGGGAGTTGTTGAAAGGGCTATAGCAAATGAAAGTGGTGAGGGAACAGTAACGTTCGGACGTACACCATCAGAAATGCGCATACATATCAGAGATACCTTTTTCCCTTTTCCAATGCCTGATTTAAGGTTTGTCTGGATTTCTAAAAGTAGTAAAATGTGTAGATTGCTGAAATTACATAGTAACTGTAAATCCGATAGTCTCTGGGCATCAAATCGAAGCGTTCAGGCGCAAAAATAGATTGTAAACACCATATCGGAGACAAAGCAGCAGGGCTGCTGTTATTATTTTATTGCATTCATACGATAACTGATGCTGCATGTGTGTGTGTGTGAAAAGATGAGGAAAAAAACAAGCACTGTTTGCATAAATGATTGACAGCGGAAAGAAATGATAAGCTTTTTACAATGGAGAGAAAAACAAAACAGTCACTTACACACACACACGCACACATATGCTTATTGACATGCCGACTATTCATTGCCAAATCGGCTGCCAGACTCATTTCCCTTTCAGATAAAGAAACTTTTTCAATTAAACCAATATCGACTGCTCTTCTCTCATCAATGCAGGAAATTGTGGTGTTGTTTTTTTTTTTCTTCCTTGTCTCTTCGAGTTGGATCCTCATGGAGTTGCTTTCCTTCCCAGCACCTCAGTTACACTCTGATTGGTCTGGAAGTTTGGGTTCATTTCTAACCCGTGACAAATCCCATGTTTATATTATGTTTTATGTTAACGCACTCAGATGAAATTTCTGTAGTAACAAGTCATACGAAAAGGTGTGTACGCTGGATGTAAATATGTGAGACGTTCTCTGATTTATGGAACATCGAGTCTCCATGGAGGCTCGCGACACCGTGTGCTGCAATCACGACAAAAGACATGACAAGACGAGGATTTGGTGTCAGGGGAGAAAAAGGTCTCTTCTGACCTGCGGCTTTCAGTCTGTCAGGAACAGGAAGGTGGAATGATGGACAGATGGTGCCTCTGATGTCTTGCTGAATCTCGCTAATAAAATCTGGAGATTGTAATTATCCAGGACCTTCTGCTCACCAAGGTTCTCCTCATGCGCCGCGATAAACAATTAGCCTGAATGCTAAACCCCGACGGATCAGTCGCAGAGCCCCGGCATGCACAGAGAGACTTTAGTAATGAACATTTCCTGTAAGACTTTCTTTCTGTCACTGATTTTCTTTGCCTTTTAACTCACACTACTGTCATAATACGATGCCTGGACAAAAAAAAAAAAAGAAAAGTCTTACACTCCAATTTTAAAAATATCAAGAATATTTAATTGGATCGCCTTTTGCTTTGATTATGCAACATTTTGATAAGCTTACGCAACATCACAATGTTTTATTTAAGTCCAGAGTCGCAATAATTTCTCTCCAAGATCTTGTATTGGTGATGTGAAAGTCGGACTGTTGCGTAAAGCTTTCTCCAGCACATCCTAAAGATTCTCACTGGGGTTAAAGTCTGGACTCTATGGTGACGATTCATGTGTGAAAATGATGTCTAATCCTCCCTGAACCACTCTTTCACAATCTGAGCCAGATGAATCCTGACATCATCATCTTGGAATATGTCCTGTGCCATCAGGGAAGAAGTAAACCTCCACAGATGTGATAACCTGGTGATTCAGTACATTCAGGTCTTCAGCTGACTTAATTTTATTGCCCCATAACGTTGCTGAGTCTAGACCTGAGTAACTGATCAACTCCAGATCATAACACTGTCTCCAGAGGCTTGTACAGTGGACACTATGCATGATGGTGCATCGCTTGATGCGCTTCCTTTCTCACCTTGACATGCCCATCACTCTGGAATAGGGTCAGTCTGGACTCAACAGGTCTAATGCTCCAAAGTCCAGTCTTTATGCTCTCTAGCAAAAAGACTTTTTTTCAGATTATCCACATTGATGAGTCTTTTTCTTAAAGCTACACAGCTGTTTGATCCCAATCCCTTGTGTTCCCTTTGCATTGTGCATGCGGAAATGGTTTTAGTTTCACTATTAAAGATACAGACAGACCTGATAATTTTTTGACTCATTACTTATTTCTTTTGACTGATTACTTTTGAATTTGTGACTCATTACTTTGATTGTTGACTCATTAATTAGAATTTTTGACTCGTTAATCTGATTTTTGACTAATGTCTTTGATTTTTTGACTCATTAATTTGTGACTTGTTACTTTGATTTTCCACTCATTACCTTTTTTGATTTTTAACTAATAAGAAAAAAATTACTTATTGCTTAGTTTCTTTGACTCATTATTTTGATTAAAAAAAATTTTTAATTGCATAGATCTCTGACTTTTATTTTTAACTCCTATTTTGCTTTTTCATTTGATTTCTTACTCCTGGCTGGCTCACCAATTTATTTTATTTTATTATTATTTTTATTATTATTATTATTTTTTTTTTTTTTTTTTACCACTACTTAGTTCAGTGCTTTGAACTTTGACTCCTGTGTGACTTCTTTGGGTTACCTGTTGGATTTCTTGATTCCTGGTTGCCTCACCCATTAGTTTTCTCTCTTTTTTTTACTTTTTTATTTTTGGATTTGGATTTACAGTACAGATAATCTTGCAGTGCTGTGCTGAGACTTGCTGCTTTCTTCCACAAACAGAGCTGTTCCTCCGTGAGACTCTCATCACCCTCATCACCAACCATTCGCTCTTTTTTGGTTCCTCACACCTGATGATATATACAGTACTGTGCGAAAGTCTTAGGCACCGTATTATATGCTGTACTAATTTTGTTATATATGTTTATCATGTCTGCATAATTATGTACAAAATCATTCAGTATTTCCATATATAACTTAAAAATTAATAAATAAACAACATTACAGGAGAATATATGCATTGCACTTTTGCACAGTACTGTATATCTGAACAACACTGCAAGAGTCGGCAGTGAGTTCAGCGCTCCGGGTTTAGTTATAAAGTATTAATAAACAGAATAAAACAGAATAAAATTCTTCTGTTCTTTGCAGACAATAGAAGGTTTTGCTTGAGTTTCCTCACCATCATATGTGTGTGTGTGTGTGTGTGTGTGTGTGTGTGTAGTTCAGGTGTCTTGTTTTGGTCCTGGTATTGCTTACAGTTAGCAGATAGCTAAGTGGTGCGTTGGCGTTTTCATTATGTGAGTAATTACTGAGCCACGCCCGTGTGTGATTAATAATAAATAAAGCGTCGCATCCATTATGTGCCTCGAATCAATAATGCAGAGCTGCTGGGTTTTTTTACTCTGTACCTCACTTCATGTTTGTTTTATGGAGCTGAAAGCTTTTACCTGCGCTTTCACTTTCTCACACACACACAGACTGATGTTTTGTGTGTGTGTGTGTGTGTGTGTGTGTGTGTGTGTGTGTTGTTGCCTGCAGGTGAGGATGACAGCTTGGCCTCCAAAAAGAAAGTCACAGTGGAGGATCTGTTCAGCTCCGAGCTGCAGGTTCGCGACCCCCAGGCCAAGTGGCTCAGTGGTACGTCGTCTCTGTCTCTCTCTGCTGCTCTCTCTCTCTATCTTTTTATCTTTCTCTCTCTCAGCTCCGAGCTACAGGTTCATGACCCCCAGGCCAGTGATGCACTCTCTCTCTCTCAATCTCTCTCTCACACGCTATCTCACCTATACTATATCTCTCGCTCTCTCGTGCCTTCTCTATCGCTTCACTATCTCTCCCTCTTGCTTTTGTGCTCTCTCTCTGTCTACTACCTCTTTTGCTTTATCTTTCTCACTTCCTCCCTCACACACTCTCTCTCTCTGTCTCTTGATTTCTCTTTCTGTCTTTCTCTCTTGCTCTATCTCTCTTGCCCTGTCTCTCACTATCTCCCTCTTGCTTTTACACTTTTTCTCTCTTGCATTGTTTCTCTCTTACTCTCTCACTCTCTCGCTCTCACTTTACCTTTCCCTGTCTCACCTTCTCTCTCATGCTCTCTTTTTTTATCTCTCTCTCTCGCTTTCTCTTTCTGTATCTCCCACTCTCTCTATCACTCTCATGCTCTCCTGATGTTTCTCCCAAAACATTAAAACAAACTGAGACATGAAATTTATCACTAGTACAAATCACCCATTCATGCTTCATTCATATATTTATCTGAACAAGCATCTTTTATATGGAAGTGTATATATTTTTACCCTCTGGTGGATTATACGTACACGGCATCATCGAGTTTTTCTCGATTGCTAAGACACACTCCGAAAGCTGCTCTCCTTTTCCCTAAACTGAACCTGATTTTCAAGCTACATTCACAAAACCTCTGACTCAAAACCAAACTTTCACCCCAAAACAGTTCAATCTGTGCTCAAAACTGAACTATGCTGTCAAATCATGCCTCAAGTC
>JAQMYG010000001.1:34989269-35001722 GCA_030014215.1 Clariallabes teugelsi
TCTAAAGACATGGAGGATGTAAAATTGTGGAGGGATTTGTGATATCTCAAACAGGTCGGCCGTGATAATGTCTTAAAGGCTTTTCTTCCAGCATCTGCGGCCTATTAAACACACACACACACACACACTTAGGTTTCTTGCTGGATCTGATGGTCTTTCTGTTTGTCCGGCTGCAGGTGTACGGTGGTTACCTGGCGACCCTCCTGCTGAGCTCCGAGGACTCGCTGTTCAAGCACAACTTTAAGTTTAAATGCGGCGCGGCCGTCTCGCCCATCACCGACTTCAGTCTCTACGGTAAAATCACGTCCTGAACTCTGACCCCCCGCCGGCCTGGAGCCGAGCGTCGCCCCACAGCAGCAGGGTTTTATTCCACTTACACCACAGCAGCGGAGCCACGGTGGCGCTTTCATGTTTACTTCATCTCTTGTTACTCAGCTCTGCTGTTCTCTGAAGGGGCGTGGCTCAGGAGGAGTGAAATAAAGGGAGTGTTAAGGGGAGGAGCTCTGAGGTCTGCTTTAAGTGTAAATGGAGAGAAAGTGTAACGGCTGTAGTGTGAGAGGAATAAAACACTGTGCTGCTTTATGACAGGAACTAATCACACACTCCACACACACACCCCACATCATCTCACACACTCCGCATCATCATCATCACACACTCCGCAGCATCACACACACTCCACATCATCACACACACTCCGCAGCATCACACACACCGCAGCATCACACACACACTCCACATCATCACATTCACCGCATCATCACACACACTCCACATCATCACACACACTCCACATCATCACACACACTCCCCACATCATCACACACACTCCGCATCATCATCACACACACCCTGCATCATCACACTCTGCATCATCACACACTCCACACACATCACAGTGTTATTTCAGTCACGTGTCTAATCTCGTTGTCGTTCTCACAGCCTCTGCGTTCTCCGAGCGCTATTTAGGATCTCCTCGATCTAATCCCAGAGTGTATGAGGTAAATCACTTACTGTTACCTCTCTCTCACACACACACACACATACCTCTCTCTTCCTCTTTCCATCACGGTGTGTTTTCTCTCTCCTTTCCCAGATGTCGAGTTTGGCTCATCGAGCAGGTCAGCTAGAGGACAAGAACTTCTTAATAATTCACCCCACAGCGGATGGTGAGTCTGACGTCTCGTCCTCTTCCTCATCTTCCTCATCTTCCCTCCTTTATAATTAAAATGACTTAATGAGCGACACTCGTCTTCTTGTGTTCACAGAAAACGTCCACTTCCAGCACACCGCCAAATTCATCAACTATTTAATAAACAAAAAGGCTAATTACTCACTGCAGGTAAGAGACAGAGTGTGTGTGTGTGGCAGAATAATATAATTAGCTGTTAAATTGGTACTTTATGCAAATTAAAGTATTGATGTTTTCAATTAAATTAGCAAAGCAAATGATTCCTCAGACTGATTATACTGTGTGTGTGTGTGAATGTGTGCACGCAGTTTGATGTTTCTTCACACGCAGTACGTTTTTGTAAAAGAAAAAATAAACGTCTCCAGATGTTACTGAGAAAACTTAAAGCTATGAGAAAGTAGCGGAGATCGCGCGTACAGTTAAGCTAGTCTGAGCATGAAGGCGGGACAAAACCTGTGAATGAAACGGTTCAGAAGCTAGAATAATTCTACCCGCCATGCCACGCCCACTGCTGACCACGCCCGACCTATCGCGAGGTGTGTTTCTCACCTGTGTAACTAATCCCGCCCCCTCTGTCCTGTCCAGATCTACCCTGATGAGGGGCACTTCCTGCACTCGGAGGCGTCTCGGCAGCACCTGGACCAATCGCTCGTCGGCTTCTTCGAATCGTGCTTCAGGCCGCCGGAGGTCGTCCCTGAGGACGAGCTGGAGCAGGAGGACGAGGACGACAGCTAAAACCGCGAGAACACAAACTGCTTCCCTGAAAATAGAAACCTGCATCGTGTAATTCTTCATCCTCATCATCCTCGTCGTCGTCATCTCGATTGGGGGCGGAGCATCTGCATGGACCGGGCGCGCCTCGCCTTCGCAGCCCGGGTGTCTGACTGAGGGGCGAGCTTCTTCCTCACCTTCCTACCTGACGACGCTGTACAGCGCCCTCGTGTGGACTGAGCCGGTAGTGATGCAGCGGATGATCAATAGAGCACAACACGCAAACCACGGCTACCTGCGGGACGTCCTTAGTTACGAAGCGCACCGTACGCTCCAGATGTGTTAATTATTACGCTTGTTAAACGTTTAATCGCAGCACAAATCACTAAACTGTAGCAAACTTACGGAGTTTCTTACGTAACCAGTGTTCATCTTTTACCACTAAAACATCGTCACGTTCCCGTCTTCACTTTGGCACTGAAGCGACGAGACTAACGTTAGCGAACAAGTCAAGGACATCCGTCTCGCCAGAAATCTTCCACTTTGAGAAAAAAAAAAAAACGACTTTATAAACACTCAGCAAGTTTAATTTTAGCATTAGCTGTTAGACTTCACGTCGCTACAACTTGCTTAGTTTTAGACTTTCGGAGGCGGAGCACTAACGAACACGAGATAGGGACTGCGGAGGAGCTAACGCTGCTAACAAAGGCTTGTTGCCGTAAGAGAGTTGCAGCAGCTTGATTAGCCTCGTAGCTTCAGTGAAAAAGTGCCATGATGCGCCGCGGATCCCGGGACATACGCCAACGTTGAGGCGGTTATTTAAATCGTTCCTTGTTTTTATTTTTTTGTCGTCCCACAGATCGTCCTGTTCCAGTCCAGCGGCTCAGTAATAATAAATGTCTCGGAGCAGCTTGCAGACCAGGGTCAGGGCGCGACCTCGTGTTCCGTCACGTTAGCGATCGCCGGGATTTTAAACATGCGAGTGAGTGAGAGAGAGCGCGAGGGGTAAAAGCAGTGATGTGACTGTTTTAGTTACTGTGCCTTACTGGAGTAAAGCTGTAACACGCCAAACACCACGGACTCCAAACATCAGTGTGTGTGTGTGTGTGAACCCGGGCTGACGGATACGACGACTAACTCAAAAGTAGTTAAATCGTCGGAGATGTTTCACTTTTACTACAAAGAACGACACGTGACGAACGTTCAGTGTTAAAAAAGAGAACCGCTTGGCGCTCGCTAGCAGGTGTTGCGCAATTGTATCACCTAGCCCCGCTGTTACGTAATAATTAACATTTCCCCGTGGTTCTCACACACACACACACGGCTCTCCCGACGCTCAGCGAGTCTCCGAGAACGTTTCCCCCGCGTACAGAACGTCAGCTTTGTTTGTTTGTTTTTAATCCAGCATGCTAGCAAGTGTTTGTTTTTCTTTTCCTCCTCCTCTGTGTTAAATAAACTCTGTGTTGTCGTGGTGTGTCCTCACACAGCCTGAACGTGTCTATCGTGTTCCACGTCGATGTTCGCCTGCCGAGAGAAACGCCGGCGCTCCAGCTGTAAATTACACTCCAGCTGTTTTGTTTCCTGATGTGCAGAACTTGTACATAAAGCATTTTGAAAGCTTGTGTGTGTTTGTTTTGTGTGTGTACACTTCACCAGAAAGCTTTTCATCATGACTTATTCAGTAGCTCGCTAACATGCTAAGCGGAGCAACAGGTTAAACATGACATTTAAAGCTTCATGTTACACAAAAACAACTGATTTTACACTGTTTTATTACCTGATTAAATAATTAAGGACTCAAATCAATCAATATCTCAAACTGGATCAATAAATCAAACGGGGGAAAAAAAAGACACCAGAGTTTAATAGGAACAGCGCTGTTGTGCCATCTAGTGGTAAAGTGTGAGAATGCAGTCTCAAAATGGTATTGATTAAACTCTTGGCCCTGTTTTTGACCTCACTGTTTTTTTTTTGTTTTTTTACACACACACACACACATATATATACACACACACAAATGCATATCAATCATTCTTGAGAACTGGAACAAAAAATGTCCACATAATATTGTGTTTTTCTGTGAAATTCAGAAATAATTCATATTTTGATTAGGATGAATTTTATAAACTGAATTAACTCAGTATCATAACATCATAGTTTTTTTTAATCTTACTTAAAATTATGATATTTGATCGTGTCCTCATTGACATTTTCTTCATTTTTAATTAAATTAATGAATTTCAAACACATTAAATATGCATCTGGCCAATTTTGCAAAAACAAACCGGCTCCCAGGAACATTCCAGAATTTATTCAGCAGAAGGTGGAATTTTGTCAATACCGTCAGGAAATTCATCTGACGGCAGTGACGTATTGTGTGACTGTTTTATTTCAACACTTAAAAATACTTTTTTTTTTTTTTTTTTTTACATTTCCTTCAGGAAAAACAGTTTTTGTTCATTTATTGTTACAAATGAATTTGTTTTGATTAAAGCATGATTCACTGCTTTTAAAGGACACACACAACAGGCAGTTTGGGAACGCCAATTAACCTAATCTGCATGTCTTTGGACTGTGGGAGGAAACCCACCAAGCACGGAGAGAGAACACACAGACTCACACAGACCCCGAAGTGGGAATCGAGCCCAGACCCTGGAGGTCCGAGGCGACAGTGCTAACCACTACACCACCGTGCCGCTTAAATCACAATTCAGGTTTTTTTTTTGTTTGTTTTTAATGTTAAAAATGGATTTGAAATGAATGAATTGATGCTAAAACTTTACATTAAAAGTGTTTTAAAGACGTGAAAATTGATTCCAAAGTGTTAAACACTGTGTACAATAAAATTTAATAGTTTTGTTCCTTTAAAAAAACTTTGATATTTAAAAAAAATCTCTTCTAACTTATGAGGCTCAGCCCACATACATGAGGTTTCTCGCTGGCACTCCACACACTGCTCCAATGTTTTGGCACCCCTTATTTCCTCTGATCTGATCCGGGGTTTCAGAGGCCCTCAATAATCGCATGCGAGTGCATGTACAAACACTACCGGCCACGCCCACCCAAACAAACAAACAAATTTCTGTTTTAAAAATAGAAAAGATGTCAACACCGTCAGGTAGAAACCTTTTTTTAGTGTTAATGTATTTATTTATTTATTTTTTGTAAACTGTTTCCACAACAGAATGTTATATTTCTTAACACTGAGGAAGATTTTATTACTACTCTACTGTTTTTAGGTAAAAAGCAAGGATGGGCTTTTCATAATAACTTAGAGGAAGCCAATTATTACCCTAATTAAATGCTATTAAAATGTGCTGCACTGAATGTTGAAATAATTATATGAGGGTTACGTAGACGAGCAGACGGTCATCATCTGTTTATCGTACAGGCTGCTGAGAGTGAGTCGTTACTATGGAAACAGTAACACACTGTAGGCTGTTGTACAGATTAATACGATATGACAAGAATCAAGCGTGATATTGGATCGGAGCTCGCGCACAAAGTATCGTCAGTGCGACCAATCAGAGCACAGGATTCTAAAGTAAACGCCTGAAAATGCAATAGGATAAAATCTCTGCGAGTCTGCGCGTCACTCATCATCACGCTCAGTTGTCATGACAACGTTTGGCGACTTTGTTTAAAAGATGGAGGGAAAACATTCGGTGTGAAGATTCACGACAGATCGAAATCTACAACAGAAATTAAAGTTGGAAGTGGCGCCCCCTACCTTATATACTGTACGGACACACCTGGGGGAGGGGGGGGGATGTGGGCGTGGTCAGTGTGTGTGAGATCTGAAACCTCACTGCTACGCTGAGGGGAAACGACCCAGGAGTCCCCGAGGCATCTCTGTGTCTGTGCTATTCACACACCTTTAGTATTTTTTTTTTTTTTTTAATAAACACATTCTGTGACTCCGCCCACAGGTGACTGTAGAGACTGTGTGTGTGTGTGTGTGAGAGAGAGAGAGACAGCAAAAGAGAAAGTAAACACACACACACTCAGGCTTTCCAGTGTTTTAATTGTCCACATCGGTAGTAAACAAGACATGATAGAAAAACATCTCTCTTTCACACACACACACACTCACTCTCTCTCTCACACCCCCCCCCCCCCCCCCCCCCGGAGATGATGCACATGGTCTGGTCCTGTACACGCAGCACAGAGCAGGCGAGAGACGAACGCTGCAGTGACTCCACACAAACCTCCAACAGTGAAATGCAAAAAAAAATTCTTTTTTTCTTCTTTCCTTTCTTGCAATTTCTTTTCTTATTTTTAAATTTTTAAATAAAGTGTTAGAGACCGAAGTGGAATGCAGGAAGAGAAACAGAAGGTGTGTGTGTGTTCCGTGTCGTGTTGTTTCAGGAGAACGTACTGTACGGTCCTCACAAACGCGCGCCAGACTGAGAAGACGCACTTTAAAAAAATAAAATAAAAAAAATAAAAAAACAATTCCAGACTTTAAGAGACGCCATGGCGCTGAGGTTTTGAGGTTCTGAGAGATCTGAAGCCTCACTGCTGTGCCGAGGGAAACGACCTCTGAGTGGACGAGGAACGCAGCACGTTTCCTCACGATGAGAAACAAACCCGAGTTCCAGTTTCACTAATATTGTTTTAAGAATAAACGTTTACACAAATGCGTTTTGGTAAAATTTTGTTAAAACGTCAGCCGTTTGTTTTTTTTGTTTGTTTTTTTAAACGTCACTTATAGTTGATGACTTGTGGGCGTGGCCTGTTTTTTTTGTTTTTTAAGAGAAGTAACATCTGTATATTGAAGCTTGCGTGAAAATTCGCTGATTTTAAGGTACACACTTCTCAGATTAGGAAATTGTGCCAACTGTACTTACTCCGTCCGCCCACTAGAGGCACCAGCGTGCTCCACTACGTCCTCTACACATTTAACAACAGGTGTTGTTCATGTATCGTTATATCGTTAAGTTTTCTTCCATTTTTACATTAAAACTGTTAACCTGAAGAAACGTCACGCGTCACATGAATCTGGAATTTTGTGGCTTTGTGTCCAATCATACGTAATTTGCACAGAATTGAAACGTGGGTGAAATCGCGGCTCCGCGGCTTTCACGCTGTGTGAGGCTGTAGTGGCGCTTACATCACACCATAAAACTTTATTAGTGTCGAGATCAAACGACGTAACTGTGGACTTCACCCCTCACACCTTCTGAGAACTTTAAACTGTAATAATAATAATAATAATAATAATAATAAAAATAATAATGAAACCCTCTGCCTTTACGCTTCTGTTATTAACGAGCTCAAAGTGAACGAGGCCACTGATTTGTTTCTCGACGCAGGGAAACGTTTCTGATTTAATCTGAGACGGAGATTACGCTAAAAAAACTAAAAGTAACAATATCGCTTTAAAAGACAAAACAGCGCCCTCTGTTGGAGCTGAATGGAAATGAGTTACCAGCGCCACCAGGATACAGAGGTGGGAATTAATTGTCGTTTTCTTTTGATCTTTTTAACCATTTTCGCTGATGGTCGCTTGACGGAGAAAATCAGAGGCGTTTTAATTTCAGAGATACTTAGAAAAAAAAAAAAGAACACTACATAGAAATTTCAAGTAATTTAAAACAAAAAAGGCTATGTACAAATAATAAAAAGCAGAAATTAGAGATTAGATACATTCTTCATTTTGGTTGAGACCTTCTTACACTTGCGAGAACAAGTCGTCTTGAAAAGCTTTGCAGAAATCACTTTCATCTCCACCTTGTCCGAGAACGCAACTCCGCCTGTTTACCTTCATCCTGCCCCCCCCCCCATCATCAACCTCACCACCCCATCTCCCCCCCCCCATCATCATCATCATCATCATCATGACCCCACCCCCCGTCTCTCCCAGCTTCACTCCAGTGGAATCATGAGATCGTCATTCCGTCCAGCGACACCAGGACTTCGTCAGGTCAGACGGTGAGAGACGCTCCTCTTCACCCGAGACCTCGAGTCGGATCAGAATTCATCGTATTTAGTTACATTTTTTTTTAGACGAAGACGGAAATATTTAAAAAGCCGCTTCTGTGAGTCAGAGGGAGAAGAAGAACAGACGGCGTCCGTCGCTCCTCCTCCCCCTGACTGACAGGAAGTCAGTACCGTCATTCTTCACTTTTCATCATGACGTATAAAAAAATAACTCGCTGTATGAAGTACCTTACACACACACACACACACACACACACACACACACACACACACACACACACACAGTCTGTATAAGAATTCCATCCATCCATCCGTTCACAGGTATTGATAGAAGCGCGATCGCACCACCTGCGTCCCGGACAGTTTGTGCGGATGAGCGTCGGAGGCCAGACTGAAGCCCTTGAGCTGAGCCGCCGCCTCTCCGTTCAACACCCCCAGACTGGACCCCGAGGCCCGGGAGGAGAACAGGTCCGAGTTTTCCAGGCTGACCTCCGGGTTGCTCGTGCGATGTCGCTCCCTGACGATCCAGTCCGTGATGGAGAAGTCCTGCGAGCTGCACTTGGGTTTCAGGCGGTCCATGGCGGAGAGCTCGGCGCCGGTGATGGCCGAGAGTTCAGCGAAGTCTCTCTGGCCGCCCATGGTGTGCCGGCGCCGTATGTTGGTCTTGCGCTTGCTGCGCGTCTCGGGGGACCTCGTGCGCTGCGACCCGACGCCGAACATGTCGTCTGCGGAGGCTCGGAGTCGGCACTTGAGGCGGTCGGTGATTTTGATCCGCCACATGGGTTCGTTCTCGCTGCCACCGTTTTTCGCCTTGACGACGTCCAGCATCTTGGAGATCCTCGACTCCTTGTCGCCGTCCGTCGACGACTCGCTGTCCGTTTTTTGCCGGCTCCCTCTCTTCCGCGCTAGCGTGTCGCCGGCGACGATGCGCTGCGAAACCAGAAGGCCGGGGGAGCTCGGAAAAGGCGTGACCCCACCGCTGCCGCCGCCTTCTCGGACGGATAAAACGTCTTCGGACACGCCGTCGTCTCTGGCGAGCACGAACACGGACAAGTTGCTCTCGCTGTCCGAGTCGATGTTTCTGCCCTCGCTGATGAGCTCGCTCCGCTCGTCGTCGGCGTCGTGGGCCGGACTCAGCGCGGTGGACTCGATCCCCGTCAGGAAGGTCATTGAGGACGTGGTGGAGTAGTCCGACGTGATGGAGCACACCTCCGCTCCGACGTTCTCCATCCAGGGGGCCGGGATCCTGCCCTTCCTGACTCTGGGGCCGGACGCCTGCGAGCTCGTGCTGTTCAGCGTTCCCAGGTCCGAGACGCAGCCCTCGTCGTACGACATCGACGGCGGATCCGAGAGCGAATTCTGCCGCTGCATTTCCCTCTCTCTCTGCGCGCGGTGTTTTCTCGGGGACTCGTCGGTTGACTCGTCAAACTGCGGCGGTTTCAGGGGCAGGATGTCGGATTTGAACTCGGTCCGGACGGCGATGCTCTTTTCCGATCTCTGATCCGCGTCGTCGGACTTCTCCGGGAGCTCGCGCACTCCAGCCTCGTCCTCGACCTCCTCGTCGCACCCGTCACTTGACGCGATCGCATCCCGAAGCTCCGCCCTGGAGAAGCTGGCGTCCAGGTCGTCCTCCGAGCTGCTCATCTGAGGTCTGTCTTTGGGTTTTTTGCGCTTGCGGCTGGCGAAGATGGACGAGCGCAGGAGCTCTCTGCTGTACTGGTCTTTACCCGAACCCCAGGAACCCTGCTGGGGGACCAAGTACACACACACACACACACACACACACACACGTCAGGATCGGAGTAAACAAACAAACAAGAAAAACAAGACACAAAGGAGGAGATCAAACCCAATCTGGTGGTGCGAGAGGAGTCAATCATCATCACTCACCTTTGATCTGGCAGAGTCACTGGTGGCTGAATCTGGAGGAGGAACGACAAGAGAGAAAAGAAATCAGAATCTGTGTGTGTGGGGGAAAGTGTGTGATGGGGTGACGTGAGAAGCTGCGACGTTCTTAAACACACGAGCGACACGGACGCATGAGATCAGAGTGATGGAGGCAGTGCAGTTAGAGCCAGAGAGATGAGAAGAGATGAGATGAGAAGAGATGAGATGAGCGCTGCGTTGACACAGGAAGCAGCTCATGCACACACTCACGTCTGAAGCCAGTCTTCCCCAGCTGAGTGACATCACAACACGGCAACGATACACACGGATAACAGACAAGCATGTTCTTATTTCCGTTTCCCCTGACTCGGTTAGTGTTTCCCCTCTTCGTGTTTATTCATGATTTAAAATATAAACATGTAAACAGATCTGTTACACAGGAACCGCGCGCGTGTGTGTGTGTGTACGACTTTATGCGTGACGTTTTATTTATTTATTTCAGTTTTATGTCCCTGAGCTCCGTCTCTCGTCGTTACCCCACGTGGACTCGGTTCAGCTTAAACACATCCGACGTCTAACGTTCGGTTCTGGAGCTTCACACCAGCGATGTGTAACAGAAGCTCACAGATTTAATCCACAAATACATAAAAATGTCATCGTCGTCTCCGTCTTCAGTCCTAAACGCGCTCTACACCGCCGGCAGACTGAGCCAGGAGGCGTGGCCTAAAGTGGACTAAAGTGAACCTAGAGGTTCGAATTCTAGCGTTAATATGCGGAAATGTTGAAGTGTGCATCTGATCCACACAGCCGGGGTGAAAAAATTAAAAAAATAATGTTGTGTGACTCTCACTATTCTGTCCATCAGAAACGGGAAAGAAAAGATGACGGGAATGTTGTCCAGTTACTCAAATGCTACAGCACGGAACGCCGGGACGTAAGAGAAAGACAAGAGTGTACAAAGAAAGAAAGAAAGAAAAACTAAAATATTAACATAATGCAGAAAGAAAAAGAACACAATGCAAAAAAAAAACAAAAAAAAAGACGCTATGCAAGAAAAAAGTTCAAATGTTAGTAATTAAAAGAGAATAAAGTAAAATAAAGGAGAAAAAAAATCCTAAAAGATTAGGAACAAATGACGAGTTAGAGAAATTAAGAAAGCAAAAAAGACAAAGCAGAAAAGCAAGAAAGAAAATAAAGGAAGCAAAAAAAAAATGGAATGTAAGACAACAAGTAAAAAATAAAAAAAAAAGAGAGAACTATATGAAAGAAAGAAAGAAAGACAAAAGCGGGAAAGCAAGAAATAGTAAAAGATGAGAAAGAACAAATATGTAAAAAAAAAAAAGAAATAAAAGGAAAAAAGATTTTTTTGCAAGAAAAAGAAAAATTAATTAAAAGAGGGTAAAATAAAGAGAAAAAGGCAGAACGGGGAAAGCAAACAATAAATAAAAATGAGTTTAAAAAAAAAGAAACAAACAAAAAAAAAAAAAGTTAGACCAGAAAGAAAAAAGTAAAAAAGCAAGTAATAAAAAGAGAGGAATAAACAAGCTCAGAAAGAAAGAAATAAGAGAAGAAAAAGAAAAGGAAGAGAAGAAACAAGAGTTTTTTTTTTTCAGGACTGTGTGTGTGTGTGGTGTCCTGGCACTTCTGCACCAACAGCTGATGAAGCGGATTCGGGGATCTGCTGAGCGTGAATGACACACACACACACACACACGCTGTGGAGGCGGTTGCCGTGGGAACGCGCTGGTTTATCAAGAAGTCGCTTGTTGTTATATGATTAGAGTTTATAAGTTGTGTCGTGTACGACGAGCGTAACCTCTGTTAACATTAACGTTGTGTTCCACACTTCACATCGCTACGACTTCACATCGCTACAGACGCGATTCAGCTGATCGCCAGCAGGGGGAAACGAAGACCACGTGTAAAATTAACGCTCACTTTTTTTTTTTTTTTAATAAACATTAAACATCACAATGATGATGAGTGTGTGGTGTATCTGTGTGGGGTTTAGCCCCGCCCCCTCCACCTCCCCTCCCTCCCACACAGGATGGACAGAGACGCCACAGGAGGCGGAGGAGAAACGCTGGAGACACCGTACCATGCTAGAAATCCTTGCGGTCAGCTTCGGAGACAACGAGAGACAGCAGAGAGGCTTTTGAGACACATGACAGCAGCACTGCTCTGTATCCTCTCATCATCATCATCATCATCTTATAAGATATGAAACGTGCAAAGAAACACCACGATGACAAAAAAGATAGAAACCCAGACTTCTCTCACATTCACTCACTCACAAGGAGCAGGGTGTGGCTCGTTTCTTTCTCTCTATACACTTTCTCTCTCCCTCTCTTTCTTTCTTTTTCTCCTTTCTCTCTCTCTTTCTCAGATTGGTTCTTTTTTTTTTTTTTTCTTTCTTTCTTTCCAAACGAGAACATTTACAAGAACCGTGGGTTTCTGCAGACTAGGCAGCTACACTGGGGACAACACTCCTCCTTCTTCCTACAGTCCCAGCTGTCCATCACAGACATTACAGAGTCCATCAGTGACATCACCGAGTGATAGACGCCGCCCACTTGGCCTGTGTCAAGATTGGGGAATGTGTGAGCAGGGCTGGACAAAAAGAGGGGTGAGGGGGAGGGGGGTGATGATGAAGAGGAGGAGGAGGAGGAGGAGTCGAGCTGGGCCGCGATGTTCTCCGCCTCGGAGCTGAAACTCCTCCA
>JAQMYG010000001.1:35026649-35045170 GCA_030014215.1 Clariallabes teugelsi
CTTTTGCATTTTTTAAAGTTTACTTTTATACATAAATAATACCCTGATTTATGGTTTTATATAGTTAAGCAAAACATCAAATTAAAGCGTTTAGTTTTTATCCGATTAATCGATTATCAAAATAATCGTTAGTTGCAGCCCTACATCGTACATTAACTCACTTCTTCTTCTAGTCCCTTTAATTTATTCTCTCTTTTGTTTATTTTTCCCTCTATTCCAATTCATTATTTTTTCATCTTTTTATTCTTTATTGATTTTTTTTTATCTCTCTCTCACTCAATTCTATTTGTTAATGTCTCCGTCCACCAGCGTATTCATCTCTTCACTTATTCACAAATCCATCGATTCACTGATTCACTCAGTCGATTCCTCGATCAGGAGGTGAAAGTGATTGACTTCACACGACCCCGAGAAACAAGAGGAGTTTAAAGGATGTAAAAGTTCTGGAACGTTCCTCAGTACGTCACATGATCCTCCTCCTTCACGTGTGCTGAATAAACCCGTGTGTGTGACGGCGCCGGGAGTCACCTTTATTCTCAATCTTAAAGTAGGTGTTAGACAGAGTGCGCATTGTACATTCAGAAAAAAAAAAATATTACAGAATTCTGTTTAAAAAATAATAATAAAAAGTGAGTAAACATCTGTTATTGTTCTGTCTGTATGTATTCAGACCAAATCTGTAAGACATCCAGAGAGGAGAACCAGAGCTGCTGAGAGTCTCAGAGTTCAGCTCAGGGTTAAAGGAGATTAAACGGCTTCTGTTAAAATGTTGCGCAATAGCGTGTGTTGTTTTAGGTCGGGCAAGAGGTGTATGGAAAACCCAAAAAAAAAAAAACCCACACACACACCTAAAACTTGCTGCGGCTCAGGTGACAGATGAAGCGGCGCTCGAGGAGAAAATGCAAAGTGGTGTTTTTGTGACTTGAGTTTAAGAATTAATCTCCGTCCTGAAGAAACGACGTGAAGGAGATTGCGCTTCGTGTTGTTCTGTTACTTTTGTGAAGAACGTGTGAACCGTGTGTGTGTGTGTGTGTGTGTGTGTGAGAACTCAGGATTTTTATGTAAACGGAAACAAAAGTTGAGAAAAAAAAAAGTAGCATCAAAACGTCAGAAAGCCTTAAACCCTGGCGACTCCTCCCTCCATGGACGTTAAATAAGTGTCTCCAGTACAGGAGAAGGTTCTATACACACCATGAGTGTGTTGGGTCGAGCGTACGTGTGTAAACCTGAACACTGAACTCCACACAGAGCTCAGTAACGTCATAACGACTCACACGCAGCTCTAATATACAACACTGACACAGTCAGAGAGGATCTGTTCTCAAATAATTATTAACATGCCCAGCTTATACAGAGCTGCAAAGTGTGTGTGTGTGTGTGTGTGTGTGCGCGCGCGCGTGTGTGTGTGTACCCTGAGGTTGTATCTCTTTAACATTCGGTATCTGTAGATGTTAATTTACATGATGCATTTAAATGTAAATGTGTTGAACTGAATCAGGCGGTGGTGTCTGAGACACGCCCGTCCCCGTCTCGTCCCCCGTCTCTTGTCCCCGTCTCGTCCCCGTCCTGGTGGGCCTGACCGATCTTTCGCCTTAATAACCACCTCCAGGAGTCGGGCCGAGCACCGCTGCTTTACATGCAGTTTATTACAGCCGCATTCATTTAGTGGAAAAAAAAAAACGCTTACACTAGAAACAACCACAACAATACAAACATACAGACCAAAAACCTCAATCAACCACCACCACGCCTCCACCTGAACCTGATCAGATACTCGGGTTTAGATCAGACACTATTAGATTATGGGAGGTAGATCTGGGAGGCGTCGTGTTTTCATTACTGCGGGAATCCCGGTGTCTTACACTCTGTCTCATGACATGTCAAAGCCGGACAAACAGCTGTCAGACAAACATCCAGGCCATTCAAAGAACACACACACACACACACACACACACACACACAGTGACTAGCACATGCTCATTCTCACTGCGTTATGACATCATCTACAGCTGCGGGATTAATCGTTGTTAGTAAATAATTTAAATTTATGGTTCATGTCAATTAAAATCGATTTTACAGTTTACTTTGGTTATGGCACCGCAAGCTTGCGTAGTTTATACTTTAATAATCCTAAAAAGAGGTATGTATGTTGTACTGATTACCTTTTTTCTGAAATAACAAGAAAACCTGTTAATCAGTGTAAGTTTGCCCTTTCAGTCCAGATAAACAGTTCATGTTTGGTTACATTGTTGTGCTTAAATAAAAAACTGAAAATCCTTGCCCCCCATAGGTTTCATTCATTTTTAATCCATTTTAATAAAAATAATTGTTTTGAAATCAAGAATCTAATTTTGTCTCAAAAAATCGGAGATTCAATTAATAATGCACATCGCCCAGCTCTATCATCGTCTAATCTAAAGGCACTAAAGCTCCGCCGCAGCGCTCCGGGTAAACATGCGGTACAGATGACAATCCCGCGCACCGCTCTCAGAGAACAGATCGAACTACAGACCAGGGGTTTCAGTCCCGACAGGGGAGGACGTGGATGTTGGGGTTTAATAATCTGCGCGGGATGATGAGGACACGAGAGCGGGACGGGACGCCCGAAACACAGGAGCACCGTTTCAGGAGCTGAGTCACTTCAGAGGCGTCTGACGCTCCAGATTGGAATTCACACACAGCAGACTTACTGTCTCGACTTTCTCACACACTCACACACACACCTCAGTAAGGGACATTGCAGTCACAAAAGCACAACACAACCAACTAAGTTTTTTTTTTTTTTTTTTTTTTTAAAGATTTACATTTTTAAAGTAAAGAATAATAAGCCGTGTTCAAACCAAACTAAGTTCTAAGACAACAATTAATCATCTCTCTGTTAATTAATCACTTGTTTGTTTAATTTATGCGTCACTTCTCCAACACAAAACCTTAATAAATATGACAAGCCAACAGCTAACATGTAAACTATTATTCCATTAACGCGACAGGTGCAGGAGCACTGCATCCTGGGAAAAGTGGAAGGGGGAAAAACATCCTGATTTGTGTTGACAGACAGTTCCTGATTCGCCCGATATTCGCCCCGATATGTGTTTCCTGATTCGCCCAGATATCCACTTCCTGATTCCTAGTGATAACTCTTTCCTAATTTGCATCTTCCACCATTTCCGGATTTGTTATCGATATTCCAAAATTCATATCGATATAAATCTTCTCAATTTTCGAACTAAGTGAGCAAAAATATAAAAAATAAATAAATAAACAAACAAAACAGCACATGATCTCTCTCTATATACTGTATATATATTATTTTAAATAACTAAGTGTTTTATTCCCTGTTGTGGGTTTCTGCAGTGTGAATGATGCTGGTCGACTGCGTTACTGGAACTCCAGTCATGAACACGCGTTCACACCGCCGGAATTCCCGCCTCCTTCCTGCCCTCTCACTGCAGCTTCCCGTCTGACGGGAAACGCGTTTCCTCTCCCTCTGACAGAGCATCGCATCGCTGGGACTCTCAGCACACTCGTTGTCATAGCAACGCAACAACCACAACAACAATCGCGAATTAAAATAATAGAATTTTACATTTTTTTTTTTTTATTATAATTGCGTTTTAAGCTTTTATTTTTTCCTAAAACACAATCTTTCTTTAAATGCTACAAACAAAACTATTTTTGCAGACATCAGCAAAAGTGTCAATGTTTGTTTTTTCTCCTTATCAGAGTTAAACAAATAAACATAAATAAGTAAAAAATTTATTAATTCATTAAAAAAAGAGAGACCTACGGTACCGTGATGAAAGTTTTTCCAGCTGCCCGAGAGGGAAAAGTGAAGCGGGTGTAGACAGACAGACAGACAGAGAGAGAGAGAGAGAGAGAGACTGACTGACCAAGAGAGAGACCGAGACAGCGAGACCGAGAGAGTGAGACAAAGAGTGCGAGAGAGAGTGAGACTACGATCTCTTCTGCCAGAAGCGTGTGAACGAACGAGTCTCTCTGACTGCACGTCACTTTTTGATGACATCATGTTTTCTCAGGATTCTCAGCAGTACAGGAGCTGACGAGAACCTACACATGATTCACCTGGCCTTCACTCGGACCGACCGCGCACGACACTGCAGGGGAGCGGCTTCCTGCAGAAGCTTCCGGAAAATTTCCTTTCTCTCTCCACCTTCGGATCACGAGTCTAATCTGATTTATTGTTTACACCTTTACTCACAGAATAAAATAATAATAATAATAATAAGAGGTCATAAACCTGACACTCAGTGTTTTTTGTGAAGCTGTACATATCGTCATGCGCTGAGTTTTATTCTGGAGAACAGGAGGATCGACACGACAGATAAATAAAACCTCCGCTATACTGTAAGTGCAAAGTGTATTTTATATTTTTTTTAAAAGAACAAAAAATCAATAAAAATCAATGAATTAATTTTAAAAGTTTTTAAATGAATAAAAAAATGTAATCCCATGAAGAAATGCAAAAAAATATTTTAACAGACAGACATTTTTTTTTTATATTTATAGTAAGTAGTATGTTTATTCTGAAATTTAAAAAATGTTATATTTATTGGTGTTTATCAACAATAAACAAAAGCATTGAACTAAATTTTTATATTTTTAATTTGTATATATAAACTTATGAACATATTTTTAATTAAGTAACGCCAAGTAGACAACGGGAAAAAAGTGCAACTTTTAAAGTTTAATCTGCTGCTTTTGTTTTAAGTTATAAAAACACAACGTGGTGATACAACGTGGGCACCTATGAAACGGCCCGTTACCGCGGCGATAACATCTCTCTCTCTCAGATGGAAATCAGCCGTCAGCGTCACGCTCAACTGCGTAACACTTCCACACCACTCAAGTCCTCGAGATACGCCAAAGTGTCTCTACACCACACGCGCTGCACGGCCTGGTGTTCACAACAGTTTGTGTGTGTGTGTGTGTGTTCCGTATACTGTATATCTGGATACATTTCTAGAAAACCTGTCTACTCCGCTCAGGAATATTTCAACAAGTCAAGAAATAGATTGTAAAACCTACACATTGTACGCAGTACACACAATGATCACATCAGCACAAGTTAGCATCACACATCAGCGTCATCGAACGCAGCACATGGCCACGGGACGCCACAGCAGGAAACTCATCACCACGAAGGGTGGAGACGCATTACCTCACACAGCAGGGCGGTGACACCGTACCCCGCCTCGTCCTCATCGTTCCTCCAACCTGTCGCCATGGTTTCACCTCCACACAGTCCACATGGAGAGGAGCGTCAGATTAATCCGATCCAATCACACTGCAGACGTCCATCCTGCCCCGACTCCCCGTGTCCTGCGCAGGATTAAAATATTAAAATTAACTCCAACAAACAAAATAAAAATAATTCTCGTTCAAATCGTCCAGAGTCGGATCTCCTGCGTCTTCTGGAGACGATAGAAAGATGGGGATTTATTTCTATCTAGATTTCTGGATCTAGATTTGGGACAAATGTACAAATCTACAATTTACAGATTTACAAAGTTACAATAAAAATATAATTCATATAGAAATGTACAAAATGGATAAATTACAGAACTGTCTGATTTATTATTCTTTTACTCCTAAACAAAAAGAACTACACATAATAATAATAATAAGAGGTAAATTCATTAAATAAGTAATATATAGCTCCTAAAGACACTGAGATACACGATACACACACACACACACACACACACACACACACACACATCAACAGATAAACCTTTAAAACTAAGCATTTGTATTTAAATATTTATTTCCCAATGTGTTATTTGGCATCAAAAAATTACTTTTATTTTTATGCTTTAAATGTATACCTTTTTAGGAATAATAAACACTAATACAACAACACAAGAAGTCTGGATTAATTATTTTTCTATTTAAACTAACTTAGTCAGACCAAGTTTAACCAAATATATTTAGAAAATTTGTCGTTTTTTAATGTCAAACCAATATTGTTTATTTTTTTTATTATACATGTTTGAAAATAAGTCGACCATAATGTAAATACAGCTTTTTTACTTAACTGTAAATCCACAACATTTTGTAAGAATTAAAAGTAATCTTTAAGCTTAAACAACATGCATCTGGAACTGCGTTAGTGTTTGTTCGAAAAAAAATATTCTGTTTTTCTTATTACATTATTTTAGTTTGCAAAAACTCGTCCACACTTTTTTAATTTTGCATTTTCGAATATGAAAATTTTATATATATATATATATATATATATATATATATTTTCATATATTATTGTTTTTTTCCCCTTTTATTCTCTGACTTTTGTCCGCTGACTGAAACACCACATGGCTGTGAGATTCCCTGCTGATCCTCAGAGCTACAACAAACAACCACCACCATAAAACACACCCAAATGGCCTGACACAAGAGTTTTATTTCATTTAACCATAAGCCAAAGAAAAGAAAAATCAGGAGATAATTAACCTTGTAATAAAGAGCAAAAAGAGAGCTTTTCACCTATATTAATGTTTTAAATGTATTTATTTGTTTATTTGCTTATTTATTTACCTACTTTGAACAATTAGCTAATAATATAATCTGAGGTCAATACATTAACATTGTAGCTTTAATAAGTTTACTTTAAAACAACACTTTCTTCAACAAAAAAGGACCAAAAAAAAACACTAAATAGGGTTCTGAAAAGGGTTGCCGGATTTACTGCTAAACTCCTAAAAAGTTTAAAACCTTTCCGGAAACATTACCCCATAAGTTATAGATATTTATCTTTTTAATCATGTAATAAGATCGTATTAATTACAAGTGTTACCACTTTAGTTTTGGACAATTAAACATACTAAACGTTAATTGGAGCACTCTGGCAACATTTCCACAAGAGTCTTGGAAAACTTTCTTGGCTTGACGTTGCTCGACTGATCGCGTCTCAAATCCCGTGAAACTTCCCTACACGCGCGCTACTTAGGACGCACGGAAAAGGCACGCGCGGCACTCTACGTAGCGCACTTGACATCTGATTTGAGACACAGCCCTGTTCACAAACATTAATAAAAAAAAAAAAAAAAAAAAAAGACGACAAAGTTCACCCTCTTTAAATGAAATATTAAAAATCAAACACCGAAATGTTGGCACGGTGAATACAGACCTGTCGAGAAAGTTTATAATAAACAAATATACGAATAAGTGAACTAATAAACATAACAAAACATGTAGTAGGAGAAGAAGGAGGAGGGGGTTGTGCTAAGCTAAGCTAGCATCCAGCCTACCTGTTGGGAATGAAGCAGCGGAAAGAACTTCGCGTCACACCAAACTCCCATTGAAAATGGAATAAAACTCCTCCGTGCGACCCGTTAGAGTGAGATTAATCTCATAATCCTGAGTTTGTGGAAGGTTTAAAAGATACACGCGCGGTTATAAAAGTTTCTGTTGTGCGGGCGCGAGCCAGCCTGCTAACTCGCGCGGAACAATGTTGGAATTGTGCACGGGATCCTGGGAAACGCCAGCCAATCACAGGCCGCGTTACACACCGTGCGGTTTGAATTCTAGCCAATAGGAAGCGGCGTTACAGTCGGCCATTTTCTCTCCCTGTGTGTTTCTGTTACATTTATTACTTCAGTCTATTTTTTACAAAGTTTTTTTTTATCTTTACATTTATCTTACAAATGTTTTTTATTCGCTAAAAATATTATTTATTGTAAAATAAAATTATTACCCAGTCACGAGTTAGCCTTTACATTATTATTATTATTATTATTATTATTATAGTTGTTTAAGTTATTCTTTTTACTATTGAATGTAAATTTATATGTATATTTCTTTAAATGTGTATTAAAATATACAAATGACAGAAATATTTGATTAAAATATTCAGCAGTACATTAGGCGATGAGGATCTATCACAGATTTATTAATGAAACGACATCAAGTTGGAATTGTTCATCAATAAATAAATTTATGGACTGATATATAAATAAGGACTGGATAGATAGATATGAGGCGCGTTCATTAATGTTAGAGTGTACATGGTGGTTATGCAAAATGCTGTTCCACACATTCATCCATTCATACATCTGTTCATTCATCTTTCTGTTTATTTGTTTTTGTTGTTTTTATTCATTAAAATGTTCACTTATTTATTAAACAATTTATCCATTCAGTCATTCTCTCCTTCATTCATTCATCCTTCTATTAATCCATTTATTCATTCATTCTTTCATCCATTCATCCCTTTATCCACCCATTCATTCATCTATCAGCTTTTTGTTTATTAATTCATCCATTCACACATTCATTCATTTGTTCACATAATCATTCATTTGTCAATTCCATCCATCCATCCAATCATACATCCATTCATGCTTCTATGTCCTTTAATTCACTATTTTTATATTTATTTATTTATCCATTCATCTATCTGTTCAATCATTCATTTCTCTGAATTACATTCTGCTTTATTTTCTTCTTTACTGAATCTAAGTAAAAAAAATCAAGCCCTAACTGAGCTCAGCGAACACACCGTTATCTCGGCCTGAGGTGTGTGTGTGTGTGTGTGTGTGTTTGCTCTGGTTTGACCAGACTGAGGAGCTCGTTGGTTAAGAGAGTAGCTCCTTTATCTCACGTGTAAAACACCGCTAGTACCTGCTAAAGTGCGGCCATTTTGTAAACCAGGAAGTTTTGTTTCCACTGGAGTTTCCCACTTTGATATTTTCCACATCCTGATTAGCCTGCGCATGCTAACACTCCGCCCCTCTTCATGTCTCAGGCGTAAATACAGCAGCTGTTTGGCGAGATTAGCCGAGTCACATGCCGCTGTCGGTTCAAAGTGGGGTCGGCATGCGGCTGGCAGGAGCTGTGGAATGTGTGTGTGTGTGTGTGTGTGTGTGTTTCCCTCAAAGTTTCGTCTTTCCTCAGCCGGATAGAGCCACTCATCTGTCACTGGGTTACTATATCAGCATGTATTGTGTGCTATAAGACTGAGCCTGCACGAGCGTGTAAACCGTATCCATGTTATCGCGGCTAAAAATACACCAACTCCGGCCGCTGTCGGTTCCTGGAAACTTTGTGATGGAATTTCTGCATTCTCCAGTTTAAAAAGTTGCCTCGAGGGTTCCAGGGTCAGGAAAAGATCTCGTGTTCCGCAAACAAACCATAATAAAGTTCCTTGGCTGTTGAAAAACTTCCTGCTTTCCTGAAAACAGAAAGTTCCTGAACCCCTGCAAGTGTCAATGGGAACCTAAAGAGGAGTTCTTCGTTTCAGTATTTAGGATATAAGGGGAAAAAATAGCTAAAAACATTTTTCTTTGAGTTCTTGGAAAGATACCTCAAACAATTTGGTTCCTTAACGGTTCATTAATCTTTAAAAAAAAAAAAAAAAAAAAAAAAAAATGCCTGAATAACTGAGAACGCTGCTGGATTCCTTAAGAAGGTTCGTGGGTTCCTGATTAGAGTTCCTGGACTGCTGAAGAGGTTCTTGGGTTCTAAGAGCTAAAAAAAAAAATCTCCAAGTTCCTGGGTTTTTGCAACAGTCTGTGGGTTTCTGGAAAACTTCCTGTGTCTCTGGAGGAAACATTCAGTGGAGCCCCAGAAACCACTTCTGCAACCCTCTACCTACAAAAGAACTGAGGAACCCTTCTGGTACCTTCTTAAAGAACCCATATCCCATTGTCAGGAGGCAGGAATGTTTTAGAAAATTTCTAGGAACAAATAAACCTTTTTTATTTTTTATTTTTTGGAAAGGCCAGAGACTTCATCAAGGAATCCGGGTTTTGTTTTCAATCTGAAAGAACTTTAGTTTCAGGAACTTTTCAGAATCCAAAGGTCTTTCAGGTCGCTTATCACGAACCCAGTTAAAAAATGTAACAGATTCTGGAACCTTTTCAAATTATTTTCAACTGTTTTATTTTTTTAAGTAGAAAAGCAGGACTCTCCTGACATAAATGCAGGGACAGACTTGATGTAGGTCAGAACATTTAAAGCAAACTCTGTAGAGGAGATCAGGTTTCTGATCGCGAGCCTCACAGCGTAAAACCTGAAAAAGGCGAGTTTCTGCGAGGCGTCTGGAGCTGGACAAATGTTCCTTTCATTCAGGAGCGTCCACCTGCTCAAGGGGATTTAGAGCCGGGACGTTTGTCTCACTGCAGCAAGGAGGGAAACCATCTGGAAACATCTACAAACATTTTCATCGGGGTTTGATGTTAACTTCATCAAATACAGCCGAATGCACTGCTTTATTCTCTTCGGAAACAGTTTTAATTTAACAGAATGGGGGCGGAGCTTAATATTTTTCTCAACACCAATATTGACTCCTGAACGTTTATCACACATTTTATTACAAGTTTGCAAAAATGAGATTTAAAAAATCCCTTTATATAAAATATTTCTAATATTAAGATTTTTTATTGTATTAATGTGGGTTTTTTAATTATAACAAAATTATTATCTTGTAGTAACAGTGTTTTCTAATAAGTCATTGTTTTATAATAACGATGATTTTTAATAATAGTTTTTTCATAAAAATTATATTTTGTAATAATAGAATGATTTTGTTCATATTTATGTTTTGTAAAAAGAACGCCAAAATTCTTTTTATAATTACTTTTTTTTAATAATAGTAATTTTTTATCCAAATGTTTTGAAACAATAAAAAATCTATTTTCTCATGATATAGAAAAAAAAAATACTCATAATTTTTTCTCCTAATAACAAGGTTTTGAAACGCTAATGTTAAAGTAAACAATAAAGTAATTAAATCGTTATTTTATAACAATGAAAATGTAAAATCATAAAAGTTCATTTTGTATACGGTCATCTTGTACTAGTCATGTTTCTAATAAAATCCAAACACAGATCTTATCACAGCATGAAGCTTCCTGTATGTTCCAGCATTGCACTTCCAGAATTCATAGCTGCTGTAACATAAGCGCTAATAGGGACTAGCTCGACCCGGGGACGTCCTACAATGCTAAATATAAAAACAAACGACTTTTACATCATTTTGTCAATAATAATTAAAAAAAAACACAAGCATGCGATGTAAGAGGAATGAAAGACATCAGGACCTTTTATGTCAGAGTAAACTGATACACATGATTTTACAACTTTTAACTTTAATAACATGAATGATGAAATTCATGTAAAATGAAAGGATCATGGAATTATTCCTTCATACACAGATTTACACACTGAATAGAAAGATTTAAGTTGCCAGTTTGATCTGTTCCACCCATTTCATGAAATCTGTTAGTGACAGTGTTTGTTTTTTTTCTCTGTGTGTGTGCGTGTGTGTGTGTGTGTGTGTGTGTGTGTGTGTGTAAGTACCCAACCTGGCAATGTTAAACACGCAGCATGGAGCTCGGTCGTCCTTCTGTTCAAACAGTGGAGTCATGTGTCAGGTGTGTGTGTTGGGCCTCTCTAACACACACTCTCCAGCTCCATTGTGGACGACCACATCACTGGGCGGTGTTTACCCTTTTGGGGGTGGGGTGGGGTGGCCTGGGGGTGGATCAGGCACTTGACACACGAGAGCGCAGAAACAGGAAAACCAATTCCCACAATCCAGAAAGGAGTTTTTCAAAAACAAATTTAAAAAAAAAATCCAACAGGGCAAAATATACACGGTAATTCCCCGTGTGTGGTTTGGAAATACTCCAACTGAAGACTGAAATCCCAGTAATTTTCCAGACAGCGACTCGACACGCTCCACGTCTGTAATCACGAGCCCGTCTGGACTGCTGCAGACGTTTCCCGGGTGGTTCACCAGGCCGAGACTCGAACACGCCTTAAACACCGGTTTACAGGAACACCGTTTTTGTTTCCACTGCTGCTGCTGTGAAAGAGGTGGTGGTGGTGGTGGTGGTGATGATGACGAATTTGGGCGGAGGCCATAATCAAAAATTCCCCTCAGTGCACATACAGCACCTCCAGCACATTCACAATAATAAATGCAAGGATTTATAGAGATGGTTCTCTTTAAGAACCTTTTAGAAACCAAGAAAGGTTCAGGAACCCTGAAACTCTCTGAAATTCCACAGACTTTTCAAAAATTTCATTTCAAAAATCTTATTTTATGCAGAAATGCAGAACGTTTTAGGGAAACCAAGAGCCACTTCAGGAACTGATGAGCTGCTTCAGGAACCAAGAAACCACTTTAGAAACCAATGACCTGCTTCAGGACCCACTCCAGGAACCCAGCCATTAATTCAGGAACCCAGGAAACCAATCAGCTTCAGGAACCAATGAGTTGCTTCAGAAATCCAAGAGCCACTTCAGGAACCGCTTCACGAACCAATGAGCTGCTTCAGGAACCCAGGAACTGCTTTAGGAATCAATGATCTGCTTCAGGAACCCAATAACCATTACAGGAACCCAGGAAATGCTTCAGGAACTGATGAGCTGCGTCAGGAACCCAGGAATCACATCTGGAACCCAGGAACTGAGTCAGGAACTGGTGAGCTGCTTCAGGAACCCTGGAACTGCTTTAGGAACCCAGGAACCGCGTTCACTATCCAGTACTTCCCAGATAGCACACTGCTGAGGGGCCAACAGCAGCGCATACATTGGGCCAATGTTGGCATCAGTGTTTGGGTCGAAGTCATTTTGTCCACGGGCCCAACTGTGGCACAACATTACATCATCTTTGGAGATCTGTGACTCTATCTGTGTAAATACATCAGTAATTTGAGCATTGTACATTAAAATGTACTTCAAAAAATGTTCTTCAAAATATTCCTTTTCAACCAGCAAAATGATGAGAAAAACAAAAAATTTCACATTCGGCTCAACTCAGTTCAACAGCAGTTCCAGCATTACAGCACGCACATTTTCCTCCAGATGAAAGAAAGTAAACACAGCAATTCAAACAATGAATAACCTGACAAAACTGTCAAATGATGTTTCACATGCCAACTACCTTAGTTCATATATTCGACAACCTGAGAAAACCTTCTAACTTGATGGTGTCCAAGCTCTAGTGAGACACTGGGATAAGTGCATTAGTGTAACAGGGGATCATATAGAGACATAAAGGGAGTTTTTACTCTCAGAACTGTATTCTGTTACAATCAAAAGTCCCGCTTTGATTTGAACACCCCTCGTGTGTTAGGTGAGACAGACTTCTATTACACATTAGCTACCTTAACCTCATGGCACTTAACATAGCAGTTAGCTCGTAGCTCCAGAACACATCATAGCTAATGAAACATGCAGGGGGTGGAGCTTTAACACTGTAACACCGCTTTAACACTGTTACTGCAATCAGAGGCGAGAGCTGTAAGGATTACACTGTAAACCACACACTTTCACCTGAGCCACAACACCACTACAGAGGGCAGGAGGTTATTACCTAATACTTTTTCACATAGGGCCAGACGGGTTTGGACAGCTTTTGTTCCCTTAAAAAATGAAATCATCATTTAAAAACTTAAATGTTGCATTTTGTATTTATTCAGGTTATCTTTGTGTAGTATTAAACATTGCTTGATGATCTTAATCATTTAAGTGTGACAAATATTGGAAAAAAATCTAATTTAGGAAGGGGCAAATACTATTTCACACCACCGTACTCCTGCCTCAGAGCAGTACATGCTCGACAGTCTAACTTTCATGGCATTCCTCACCGAGTCCCGTTGGGTGTTTGACTACTATAAATAAGGTGCTATTAAGGTTTTTAATATTAATGCTCTCCTCATCACATCGACTTTGTCCTGTATAAAATACAAATGTCTCAGTGCTGACCCTGCTGATCATTTGATACTGACCTTACTTTTTTGGTTGCCTCTTTTGCCAAGGAATTCTGTCTTCTCTCTCATTTCCCTGGACACTGAACATTTAATTTTCTCTAATCTAACTATTCTTGAGTTAGCTAACCTGATTTCGTACACAAGATCCTGGTGGCTTCGGGCTGGACCTGTACTAATGATTCCAAGTGCTGCTGCTGAGTCACTGCATTTCTCAGTCCATTCTAACGCCATCAGTAATTCACTCAGCTCCACAGTACATACATTCAGACGATCAGACGTTCTGGTGGTGCTCTCGAATTTGTAACTAGGTGCAGTAACTGTGGCTCCCGTTTCTCTGATTCCTGGTCCTTAGACCCATCTGTGAAGACCTACAGTATACGCTCTCTTTATATTTCTGTTAAAGAGAGCGTAGTTGTCCCATCAATATGCTTGAACATTAATATTTTCAAATCAACATCTGGCATTTCTAAAACCCAGAGGCGTCTAACAGGCCACACTGGGGGTCTTTCTAACCAGAGCTTTCCTTTTGAGCCCTTTCCTTCTCCCAACACTCCCTTGGGTGGAATTCTCCATGCCCTCTTAGATCGATCCAATAATTAACCACTAACTGTGTTAAAGCATTTCACCCACTTCATCTTGGAGAGCACACACCGGGAACGTTCATACTGCTCTGAGACACACTCTTAGAGCCCGAGCTTGCACTATATCCAGGACTGACAACACACACGTAGCCGCTGCTCCAGACACTATATTGATATAATCCATCCATGTTCTTATTATTCTTATAATGGTGGTATGTACAGTATACAGTACGCTTCAGAGACTCTATACTAGCTCCTCATGCTTCCCCTCCAAGGCATCTCAAGAAATTCATCACCTTTTTTGCACCTATTAATCACATATATTACACGCTCTCTCCATGTCAATCTCTCATCAAAACATACTACATGTTACATACACGTATCTGACACGACTCTCTTCTGACTGTTCTCCATACAATGTTAGATTATATTCCTTGATTTTCTTTCTTGTAAAGTACATGATCTTTTTGTCTTTTTCTACTGAAAAACAAAATCTCTATTTTTCAACGTTCATTTGCTCCACTTCACAGTTTTCAGGTTATGCGTTCAACATTTCTTCTCCGTTTCCGCAAAGCTCCTTCGTCAGCAAAAAGATTTCTGCTGAAATATTTCTAAAAATATCATCTATCATACCAGAGAACACAATTGGGCTTAACACACGCCCCTGGGGAATCCCGTTTTTCTGCCTTACACTGGTTTGATACTTCTGAGCCTGTTTTCACCTAAATGGTTCTTCCAGTTATAAAGTCTTTAACCCAGTTAGACAGTTTCCCATCATCTCCATCACTGGTTCATTTCTATCTCCGCTTCCGCTTCCTCTTCCTCGTCTTCTTCCTCTTCCTCTGTCTGCTCCTCCACTTATATATAATAGAATATAGTAACATCAACACACACACACACACACACACACACACACACACACACACAGTATACAGTAGTATAATTAGTACTGTTGTGTCCTGATTGCAGTTTGTTGATGAAGAGGGGACGTCTCTCTCTCTCTCTCTCTGTCTCTCTCTCCCTGACTGTAAGTATTTGCCCCCCTCCAACATCTCTGTCTGACTGTAAATATCTTTATTATGATGTTTATTCTGATTCTCTCTATTCCATGATGAGTAAATCTACAGTGGTTATGTTTTTGGATTTGTGCTGTACCGGTATGCCTGAGGAGGAAGGCGATGATGGCGATGACAGCGATGGTGGCGATGAGGGGGGCGGTGCCGAGGAAGATGAGGATGGCGATGGCGACGAGGATGGTGAGGAAGTCGAAGTAGATGAAGAAGATGCCCATGAGGCCTGGGGATTACATTTCATTTAATCTTTATTTAAAATCCCTGTTGCCGTTTTTTCAGAAGTTTTGGATATTTAAAGAAGTCTTTGCTTACTTGTTATCATGTCACTCTCTAGGTCTGCCTCCGGGTCGCTCTCGATTGCGTTCTGTTCATCCAGCAGACCTGTGTGATGAGTGAAGATATGAAACAGAAGTACAGGATATTATAAAGTGTTATGATGTTTATTATGACTCTCTCTCTCTCTCTCTCTCTATCTCTCTCTCGCTCTGCTGTAGATGTTGGGTTTGGAGAGGTGTTTGAGGTAAGATCACTTCTCACAATATTCAATGACAAGCAAATCTACAGTGGTTACATTTAGTGGATTTGTGCTGTACCGGTCTTGACGATGATGAGGATGAAGACGATGAAGACGATGATGGGAATGATGGGGTTTATGGGGATGACGGAGATGAGGACGATGACGGCGAGGATGGTGATGAAGATAAGGTAGGTGTCGAGGAGCCCTGGGGATTACATTTCATTTGAGATTTATTTAAAATATGTGATACCATTTCAGGAGACTGTTTCAAACATTCAAGACGTGCCATGCTTACCATGTATCATGTCTTTGGAACTCTCTCTGTCTGTCTCCGTCGCTCTCTGCAGCATATCTGTTTGATGAGTGAAGATGGGAAACAGAAATAGAGAATCTGAAGCCCCTGAGTGCTGTGTCTCAGACCTGTAAATGCATGCATGACCAGGAAGCGGCAGCTCAGTGGTTAAAGCACTGGGCTCCCGAGGGCTCCAGGTTCAAACCTCAGCAACACCAAGTTGCTGCTGATTGGCCCTTGAACAAGGCCCTTAATCCTTAACTGCTCAGATGTATAATGAGATAAAATCTACAGTATGTCGCTCTGAATAAGGGCGTACCATAGCTCAGCATTTAACACTGTAGTCCCTTCCCAACTCATCATGAAGCTCATTGAACTGTGACTCGGTCACTCGTTTTCTCCTGGATTCTGAGTTTCCTGACAAACAGACCACAGGTGCTAAAGATCGGAGATCTCATAAAGCATCACGGTGAACATCGGATCACCTCAAGGTTGTGTTCTGAGTCCCCTGCTCTTCTCTCTCTACACCCACGGCCGCTATGCTCGACACAGCTCCAACTCCACTGTGAAATTCGCAGATGACACCGTGGTGGTTGGTCTGATCCAGAACAACGACGAGACAGCTTATCTGGAGGAGACAGCGGCACTATCTTCTTGGTGTAAGGACAACAACCTGGACTTAAATGTCTCAAAGACCAGGAGATGGTGGTGGACTTCAGGAGAGGAAATCGAGACTCTCAGTACACACAGCTCAAAATCAACAGGACTCTCTGGTGGAGAGGGTGACCAGCTACGAGTGTCTGGGAGTCCATATCTCTGAGGAATTCTCCTGGACACCTCATATCTCCTCACTGGTGAAGAAGGCAAGGCAGCGCTTGTAACTACTTCAGACAGCTGAGGAAGTTCATGATCTCTCCAGGTCTGCGCAAAACCTTCTAAACCTCGATGGTCCGATCTGTTGTCTCTGGGAAAATTACCATCTGTTCGACAAAAAGGTGGACAGGTCCAGGGGACAGCGCATTATTAAAGACACTCATCACCCAAATCACAAACTGTTTCAGTGTCTGCCATCTGGCGAGAGACTCCGGTCACTCAGGGCTCGAACAGAAAGACCGAACAATAGCTTTTTTTTTTTTCACCAGGCTCTACGGGCATTAAACACACAACCTTAACAATAACTGATAAAATCAAGCACACCGTCGTTTATTCATAAAAAACATGTTTATCTTGTATTACAGTCTGTATAGTTTAACTTGTATATTTTAATCTACCAGTTCTTTTGCGCACATAAGTTGTACACATTTATTCTTATTACATTCTTTTTTACATTATTTTAATCTGCACAGTCCGGAGTTGTTGCAATTGCAGTTGTGTTTTAGTATTTTCTGTAATTTGTACAAACATGTACATGACAAATAAAATTTCGCGACACATTCAAAAGTCTTGAATCTTGAATTTCATGTAAGTGTGTAACATGACGCTTCATACTGGGGGTTTCTCAATCTCCAGACAATCGACCCGGCCCACACACACCCCACATTAGGAATTCAATAATACCATGTGTGTGTGTGTGTGTGTGTGTGTGTGTGTGTGTGTGTGTGTGTGTGTTTCCTACTTTGAAATAGAAGTGTGTTATACTCACTGATAAACCGTTAGTTGTGTTAGTCTGTGTGCAGGTCGTTACAGCGCCCCCTGGCTGAGATCAAGGCTGAATTGAATGTGATACTTTTCCCCTTGTTTGTTGTTGTTGCCATGGCAACGTTGACAGCCGGCGAGCGTTTGAAGTTTAGCGTCATAGATTTTAAATGTCGGCACAATGAGCGCCTTATAAGCGTTATAGGACCTCTCTGTGTCTTCTGTCAGTGTGTGTGTGTGTGTGTGTACATCACGCCCCCGTGCGGTCACCAGGTTACAATCCAAATGTGCAACAACAACAAAAAACGGTCAGTGTCGCCCTCTAGCGGTTCATTTTCCCATTGACCAGTTTTAAGCAGCTGATTAAAGTCCGACAGTCAGATTACTGAAATCATCATCACACACACACACCTACACACACAAATTGAGTATAATTTGAGGAGAAGGCTCCACTGCTGCTCTCACTGCACAATATGTGTCCGAGAGAGAGAGACACTGAGACACACCCTGGACAAACTTATTGTTATTAATATTACTATGGTACCTACTATGTTATTCTTTCATATTTAATTTTTATAATGTAATCATTCATTCATCTTCTATTCATCCTGGAGCCTATCCCAGGAAGCTCAGGGCACGAGGCAGGGTACACCCTGGACAGGGTGCCAATCCATCGCAGGGCAC
>JAQMYG010000001.1:35063653-35080717 GCA_030014215.1 Clariallabes teugelsi
GCGATTAATGCATTTTTTGGACGCCTTCAGCATTCCTTTACAATGTAGAAAGAAATAAAAATCAGGAACCATCATGGGGTTAGAAAGTGACCACAAACTTTTGAACGTTAGTGTATATAAATAAATAAATAAATAAATAAATATATAGTTTCTTTATTTATTCATTATTTTTTAAAGAAACATTTTATTTATATAATAATAAAATAATAAAACATTTATAAAGGCGGCACGGTGGTGTAGTAGTTAGCACTGTTGCCTTGCACCTCCAGGGTCCGGCCTCAATTCCTGTTTCTGTGTGCATGCAGTTTCTCCCTGTGCCTGAGGGTTTCCTCCGGTTACTCCGGTTTCCTCCCACAGTTCAAAGATATGCAGGTTAGGCTAACTGCCGTTCCCAAATTGCCTGTAGTGTGTGAATGGGTGTGTGAGTGAATGTATGTGTGTGTGTGCCCTCAATCCTGATGGATTGGCACCCTGTCCAGGATGTACCCTGCCTTGTGCCCTAAGTCTCCTGGGATAGGCTCCAGGTCCCCGTGACCCTTAATACAGGATAAAGTGGTATAGAAGATGACTGAGTGAGTGAGAACATTTATAAAATAATAAAATTCAATAATAAAATCTATAAGTTCTAAAAATAAGTTTTAGCTGACAAAGAGCAGAGGCACCGTGGTTAGCACTGTTGTCTTGCACCTCCAGGGTCTGGGTTTGATTCCCGTATCTGTGTGTATGGAGTTTATCTGGTTTCCTCCCAAAGACCTACAGATTAGGTGACTTGTTCTCCGGTAGTGTGTGTGCGCACTGTGATAGATTGGCACCCCAATTTTGCATCTTCAATGTCTCAAGTTTATATCGGCCCAGTTTGGTGGAGATGGTATAAATCCCCAAGGCGGAGTATATGAAATTCCACTGGGTGCATTTTGCAAAAAAAACTATCTAAATGTGTATGTAATAGTCATGTGTGTGGGGCTCCATAGCTCAGTGGTTAGAGCACTGGTCTCGTAAACCAGGGGTCGTGGGTTCAATCCTCACTGGGGCCTACTGGTGGTGTTTTTAAGGTACAAAGCTGATTTCCAAGTGTGACTTAGGTTATGAGCTTAAAGGGTCAGAAGTGAGAGTTGTGAACACTGGTGCGGTGCTTCTCATGTGCTGGTGATGAGGATGGTGCCATATGGACAGGATGGAGAGCAGTGAGGTTACTGTGGATGCTTCCAGTTAATCTGTATTTCATTGCCTTGTACCACAAATGTGCAGTGACAAAGTTTAATCTAATTTAAAAGTGTGCATGAGCTGTGCAATCTGTTTTTTTTTTTATATCATCACTGTGCTCAGCTGTAAAGCTGTAAATTAACTTAATCTTGCAAATGAACTGTTTTTTAATCATAAAATAGAAATATAGAATAATAATATAATAGTTTTTTTTATTTAATTTGTAATGGAATTAAATAACAAAACTTCTAAATTATATTATAAAATAATTATTTATATTATTATATAATTTATATTATATATCATTTATAATTTATTATATTATGATATTAAAAAATTAGGAATAAAATAAATATACATAAAGGATTCAAAAATATAAAATATAATATGATGCAAATAATCAATGGGACAGAAAAAATATATACAAAGGAAAATAACAGAACAGAATAAAATAAAGTATAAGGTTGTACTCATTCTCACTCCCTCGTTCTATATAGTGTTTATCCTGTATACAGAGTCGTGGGAGGCCTGGAGCCAATCACAGGGGACCCGGGGCATTAGGCGGCGTACAGCGAGTGGTGCGAGTGTAAGATTGCATGAAATTAGAATAGTGTAAGGCAATAACAGAGGAGATCAGGGGAGAGATGTAATAAAGTACGGCTAAATGAAGCAGTAATGGAATACAGTACAGGAGATTAGAAATATAATAAACAATACAGTGGTGTAAAACAATGACAGAGCAAAATCACAATGTGATTAAATGCAGTAGTGTGTGAAGCAAGAATAGAACAAAAAGTCAAAGAGAGTAAATGTAGACGCTTGTGAGGAACATGACTTATATAAGTGCTTATATAAATTCTTACATAATTTTTTGTTTCTAACACGAGTGTTAAGTTATTCCAGTGTTTAAGGAATAAATCCCATGAGCTCCTACTGGGGTGAGCAGTAAGCTCAGGCACAGTGAACCTGTGAATTCTGCACCGTACAGCACCAGGGTGGCAGGCGGGTGGTGACGGGGTCCGAGTGTTAATCTCCTGAAGTGTAAATATTGACGTGATGGTGAAATGTAATGTGTAGAGAAGGTGTGGAGCTCCGGGTCTGCTCCTTCAGCTCATACACAGGAACACATGGCTATATTTAGCTCTTCAGAGTCTTAACGCTTCACAGAGCTAACACGTCCATCCTGCTCTCTCTCTCTCTCTCTCTGTTTCACGCCTTAACGGCTTTGATTTAAACACAGAAGCTGGCATTAAAGACACCATTAGCGTCAGTGTTTAATTAATGATGTCTGGCAGGTTGTGCATGAAGCAATTAGCAAGTGTGTTTGTTTGCTGTTTGTGTATGTGTGTGTGTGTGTGTGTGTAAGTCTGCGAATAGAACATCTGGAGGTTTTTCATGATCATGTCTTCCAGATTTGATGCTAAAAAAATATATAAATAAAAATGGTGTAACAAGCTACACCAAGCTAAGTATTACGCTAGCTAGCATGGTAACCTTTGAAAACCTTTAAAAAAAAAACTTCGAAAAAATAAATTATATTATACAAGTATATTTAAGTTTCATTACATCATTACATAAAACATCTGGCTGGAGTTAGAAGCTAACTGCAGGTATCTGGTTGATTTTAACTAGTTAGCAAGTCTCCATTTTTGCTAACTTGCTGTAGTTTGTGAATCCAGGCACTCAACTGTGTTAGCTAGCTAGCATTAGTCAGTTCCATCATGTATAAAAACAGCCATTTAAAACTAATTAAAAACAATCTTTATTTAAGCAAAAAATAATAATAATAATAATAATTTTAAAAATAATTTTAGCTAACATATTCAGCTCAGTCTTTATTCATCACACACACTGACCAGCCATAACATTATGACCACCTGCCTAATATAGAGTAGGTCCACCATTTTTGCCACCATAACAGTGATGCTCTGTGTGTTCTGACAGCTTTCTATCTCATCCAGCTTTAACCTTTTCATCAGTTTGATCTACACCAGGTCTTCTACATGAGCCAGCCTTCACTCCCCATGTGCATTTTTCTTCCGTGGATCACTTTTGGTACGTCCTGACCACTGCAGACCAGGATCATCCCACAAGAGCAGCTGTTTTGGAGTTGCTCTGACCCAGTCCTCTAGACATCACAATTTGTCCCTTCTCACAGTAGCCACATTTTCAGTATTTCGTTACAATGGCGGCTGGAAGTGGGTGAGAGAAATTGATGTGTTGGAAGCAGAAAAAATGGGCAAGCATAAGGAGTGACTTTGACCTGGAGCCACACTGTGATGGTGGCAAAAGGGGGAATCTACTCAATATTAGGCAGCAGCTCATAATATTATGGCTGATCGGTGAAATAATTGGTAATTCATTAATTTATAGCCAACATGAGCTCAAACTGCAGAAACCTGGCCTACAGGCAGTGGTAATGCTGCAAATCAACACATTATCATCTGAGCACTTAGCCATCATGGGCACAAGCTATCGCAACATCTCACTAGTTCTTTACATATTTAAATACACCGACACATGACTCAATGGAGTCTGTTGTTAAATTCCAGTCACCCAGGCTCGGCTAACACAGATCAGGACAGACCTGACTGACTGGAATCTTTATAGACGCAGCAAGAACAAACTTGTGTACATGCAATCTCAGACACTAGGATGTATTGTCATGAATAAATCATTCAAACCCTTAGACTGAGAACGAGGAAACGCAAGTAATATTTGGCCAAGGACCAGAAAAATGGAGCAAAACGATCAAAAACAACAACAACAACAAAAAAAACTAGAACCAAGGATACTGGATGGAGACTACCTAGTGCTGTAGATGGCCCCACATGGGCCGCATAAAGATCAGTAAGGTCACTCGTGGTGCCTGTGGTTAGTCTCTTGTGGGTGTGGCCTGTTTACTGATTTGATGAGAAATTACCTAAAATGTTTAAAAAATGTCAAAAAAATTAATTTTACAGCTAAAACAGACCACGATCCAATTTCAGATTTATACAGATCTATTGCTGCTGAAGAACTCTCTAAGGATCAGCTCGCAGTCTTCACAGCTCTTGCCTGACCAGAAGCTTCAGTAGAGCACATGGTGAGCAGGGCTCCATAGCTCAGTGGTTAGAGCACTGGTCTCGTAAACCAGGGGTCGTGGGTTCAATCCTCACTGGGGCCTACAGGTGGTGTTTTTAAGGTAGGAAGCTGATCTTACAGTGTGACTCAGGTTCTTACCATAAATGTCAGGAACTGAGAATTGTGAACACTGCTGCTGTGCTTCTCATGAGTTTGATCATATGCTGGTGCTGAGAATGCCACCTTATGGACAGGATGAAGAGCCGTGAGTTTACTGTGGATGCTCCCAGTTTTAAAGGGTTTTACATTCAAGTCCCCCATCATTGAACAGTTAATGACAGCAACCAAACAACCTTTATGTTGGAGCTGTAATGAAGGAAATGTAGGAACTAAGGAAAACAAAAACCTGGAAGACTAGACACACACACCTGTGCTATTTGAAAATGAAGAATCCCAAAAATTTATTTGGTTTGCCCTCAGATAGAACTGTTACATGTCCTATTTAAAACCGTTCACCTGTATTCACTATCAAACGAACTATTAAAGAATATTTTTGTGTTTCAAAGAGTATAAGATATATAATATAAGACTGGGAACATATAGCAACTATTTGTCAAAGAACCAAAAAAAAAAACATTATGACCAGGAAGAAGAAAGAAGAAAGCATAAACAAATTATGAGAATTAAAAAAAAAAGAAAAGAAAAGAGAGAGAGAGAATGAAAGAAAGATACTGAAAGAGGTAGGGAAAAAATCCTAGAAGACTAGGAACCAGAAAAGTTTAAGGTTAGGACCTGAAACAATAGAAACTAGTTTGAAAAACAGAGTGGTTCCCTTTTTATGAAGCTGTGGCTTTAAAGAACCATTAAAGAACCATTTACTGTAAGATTAGAAATAGAGGACCTGGTAATGCTATTAGATTGTCTAAGGACGAGGTAAATGGAAGCTCTTGCGTGATGTGGAGATTCAGTATAGAATTACAGGAAGAACATGCATAGTGTCTGTAACACGCTCAGAAGCAAAGGCAGAAATGTTTATGAAAGCAGCCACACCCACAGTGTTTAAATATAACAAGGATGTGTGGAACGACATTGTTTACGTTCCTGGGTGTGAATCACCTTAACAAGTCATACAACCATCATGCATCCATGTGGCTCCATAGCTCAGTGGTTAGAGCACTGGTCTTGTAAACCAGGGGTCGTGAGTTCAATTCTCGCTGGGGCCTTTGAGCTTGTTTTTGAAGATGTAAGCAACGGGTTCCAACGTTTTAGAATAAAATGAATCTCACACTCCAGGCTCTTCATCAAGCAGATGTTATACCTTAAAGCATTTCTCTCTTCTGATCTGGAAAATGCTATTTTTTTGCCCTTCTATATATGGAATCGATATGGGTTCTTCAAGGTTCTGTTAAAGTAACCCTCAACAACAAGGGTGAGAACTCCACACAGACAGTAACCTGAGTTCAGGATAGCAACACAAACCTAGACCTGTGAGGTCTGCCGCTAGATTTCCAGAGGGAAACAATGAAGCCATGAGGAAAGTAATAAACAGGCACCAAGGATTGCCATGAGAAAGTGACAATAACGTTAGAAGAACTGCGCTTTGGAGCCGTGCTCAAGCATCACAGAGCTGAAGACCCTGAAGAACATGTTTATTATGTTCACCACATAAATTGCATATGTATGTACAGGAAGGGTGGGGAAATTTTTAAAATTAATTTATAACCAACATGAGCTCAAACTGCAGAAACCTGGCCTACAGGCAGTGGTAGTGGTATTTTCTGTTTGAGCGCACACGTTTAAGGAGGTATCGAGCGGTTGGAACAGCGCCCCTGGTGGTCAAGAAGAGCAAAACAGAACAAAGTTCTGAGGTTCTTTGAGGTTTTATCTACTATATTTTATTTATGTAATATTTTTTTTTATTTAGTAGTTTAGAGTAGTTTTGTCTACTCTAAAAGCTGAAGAACTAGTGCACAATTTCAGCATTAGAAAATTTTTACAGAGCATTGTGTATCATGATTTTACTTTATGGTTCACTCACTCGCTTATTGTCTATACCGCTTTATCCTGTATACAGGGTTGCAGGAGCATTATTATTTTATATTGATGAGGCGAGGTACACCCCAGATGGGGTGCCAAACAATCGCAAGCCACGCGTACACACACACACACACACACACACACTGACTTATTCACACACTACAGGCAATTTGGGAATGCCAGTTAGTCTAATCTGCATGGGGGAGGAAACCGGAGTACCCGGAGGAAACCCACCAAGCACACAGACCTCGAGGCGGGAATCGAACCTGAACCCTGGAGGTGTGAGGCCACAGTGCCAACCATTAACACTAACATATTCCGCCCTTATTTGGTACAATTAGTGCTAAATATTAAAATACTGCGCATGCAGTTAAATTAACTTTTGTGCTGACTTTTTATGTTTTTCTTTTCGCATTCTTGCACTATTGGGGTGAGTTTATATAATATATTTATTTCTAAAGTGACTCCATCATTTCCTCGGTGAGGAGTGATCCTCAAAGTCTACTCGTCGTTGCCTTCAGCACTGGACAGCTCTCAGCGCTTCGACCCGCCTACTCGGTCTGACCCCGCCCCCAAAACGTATGATTGACAGACCTAGTGGCTATACGCTGCTCCTGAACGGTGTGATGGTGGAAGTGGGGGAATGTTTGTGCTTTTCTCATGCAACCGAGCTCTCACTGTGTTTCTGCCCGAGGAGATGAGGAGAGGAGATGAGGAGAGGAGATGAGAGGCGTTCTGGACCGGACCGGACCGAACCCGCATCATGGAGCGCATCGTGAGAGCATCACCCAGGACTGACACGTGGATTTACGCGTCGTGCAAAAGGATGGCACTTTAATGCGTGTCTGTTAGAATTAGAGATAATAATAAATAATAATAATAAATAATAATAATAATAACAGGATGCGGAATTTGGTGAGGAAACGTGTTTAGGAGCGCGCGCGCGCGCGTTTCTCCGCCATGCGTGTGCTGCTGTTCTGCCTCCTTGTGCACGCGGGACTGGCGCGCGCCACGCACGACGGCTACGTGGAGTGGTCGGACGGCGGTGACGACGACGACGACGACGACGCGGCGGCTGCCGAAGTCGGCGCGAAGCAGCAGCACCGCGTGCGTGGCGCGGAGGAGCGCGCGGCTCCGGCGGGCGTCGGGGCGGAGGATCTGCCGCGCGTGGTCTCCGCCTTCCTGCACACGGGCGACGCGTCGGCGCTCGCGCACGTCAACTGCTCGCGGCGCTACGAGCTCGGCAGCCTCGGTTCCGCTCCGCCCGCGCCTCCGGTCTCCTCCGTGCGCTCCGTCCGCGCCGCGCTGGACGCTGTGACGCGCGCCGCCGAGCTCCTGAACGCGCTGGCGCGAGAGGACAAGCAGGTCACGCAGGTGCAGCAGGTACAGGACCAGCAAGTGTGGTATCGCGCGCTGGTTCGGACCACGCTGGACCGCGAGCCCAGGATCCACCGCGCCACGATCCAGGCCGGGCAGGTCCACCTCCAGGCCACGAGGACGGACGGGCGTGTGGAGATGCGAGACCTTTCGGGTGAGGAGCTCGAGTGGAACCGCCAGGTCCGGAAACGAACCCGGACGATAACGCAGCCCCGAAGCTCCCGGAGCACACAGGGTCACGTGCAGTGGTCAGCGCCTTATCTGGAGTGCGAGGACGGGCGCTTCATCCCGCACTGGCTCCTCACGCTGTCGGTGAAGGTGCACGGTCCGAGCTCGGACGCAGAGCCAGAGATAAGGTGAGTCCAGGTGAGTTTTAGGTTAATGTTCAGGTGAGTCCAGGTGAGTTCAGGTGAGTTTTAAATGAATTCGGGTGAGTTTACAGTGAGCTCAGTTGAGTCTAAAATGAACTCGGGTGACTTTCCAGTGAGTTTACAATGAGCTCAGGTAAGTGTACAGTGACCTCGGGTGTCTTTACATTGAGTTTACAGTGAGGTCAGGTGACTCTACAGTGACCTCAGGTGACTTTACAGTGAGCTCAGGTGACTTTACAGTGAGTTTACAGTGAGCTTAGGTGAGTCTAAAATGATGTCAGTTGACTTTACAGTGACCTCAGGTGACTTTTCATTGACCTCAGGTGGGTTTACAGTGACCTCATTTGTCTTTACAGTGAGGTCAGGTGAATTCACCTGACCTTAGATGACTTTATAATGAGCTCACGTGTCTTTACAGTGACCTTGGGTAAGTCTAAAATGATCTCAGTTGACTTTACAGTGACTTCAATTAAGTTTACAGCGAGCTCAAGTGAGTTTACAGTGATCGCAGGTAAGTTTAGAGTGAGCTCAAGTGACTTTGCAGTGACTTCAGGTGCCTTTACAGAGACATTCGTTGAGTTTACAGTGATCTCACGTGTCTTTACAGTGACCTCAGGTGAGTTTACAGTGATCTCATGTGTCTTTACATATTTAGTTATATTTCCACCTACCTGGCAACACTTTTTTAGCACACTGTCACAACCTTAATGCATTATGTACAGTACAGTGTTGCTGTAGACTGGGATTAAAATGCAATTGCTAACATGTAACCATGGCAACAAAATACAGTTGCAGTCAGAAGTTTAGATAGACTCATCATGAACATGATCGTCATGGTGACATTTGGGCTTTTAATGGTTTATTTAAACTGGTCTTAATCTGGGGCAAAATTATTCTACAACATACATCTTTAATAGAACAAAACCACAAACGTTTGAAGCACAACCTTTTATTATTATTATTTTCAGTTTCCTTATATCAACAAATGGTCAAAACTATACAAACCCCTTTAGATCATTCATGAAAGTCCTGGAACGTCTTTTAATCTCCTGAGCCAGGAGCGTCTCAGCGTCCTGTCAGTGATGATGATGGACTCCAGCTGGTAGCTTCTCTGTGCGAAATAAAAAGAGTGTGTGAGAGCACTCACTGGATTAACTACCATACAGTGCAGCAGGAAAAGTCCAAGGAGCTCAGTTCAGATCTGAGAAAGAGGATGGGAGATTTACACGAGTTTACTGCAGACTCCAAGATGAGTTTAAATTACTGGACTATGTTGGAGGTACAAGTTATTGGGAGGTGAAGCCATTTAGCCAAGGACTGTAAGAGGACCCAAGCTATCCACTTCAGCTGAGGGGGAACTGGTTCTGATGGAACCCAGGATCCAATTTTATATCACAATGGACTGAAATAAGAACTCCAAAATCCACACCTTTAAGTTCCATTAAAGTTTACAGCTGACCACATGGACAATGACAAAGCCTTCTGGAGGAAAGTTTGGACAAGAGGAGTGTTTGGAGGACTTGAACCCCAAGAAACCTGGAGCAGCTGTGAAGCATGGTGGTGGTAGCATCACACTCCAGATCTGTTCTTCTGCTAGTGGAAATGGTGCACTGCATAAAGAAGATCCATGAAGACCTCAGAGCGTTTCAGCAGACCCTCAAATCATCAGGTAGACATCTGAAACGTGGACAACAAGGACAATGACTCCAAACACACATCAGTGCTGGATGGATAAATCAGGTTTAAGACTTTTGGATCCTCAACCTGGTTTGTGCTTAGAAGTCGGGTCATTTGTAGGGAACCAGTAAACTTGATTGATCATCCAGAAGAGTGGTCAGATATCCAAGCAGAATTCTGCCAGAAGCTTTTTAAATGACTACCTTAGGAGGGGAAACCTGCTAAGGGATATTCAAGAAAATATTAGGTGTGCTTGTGTTTAATCCTGACTTTTCAGAAGGCTTGTGCTATAAACCTTTGGGGATTTTCCTCTATTTAATATGTGTGTTGTAGAATCATCCTGCTCCAGAAAAAGACTATAATCCATCCTACTGTAAAAATGCAGCTCTGATTTTTGAACTGGATCTACTGAGCAGATTTTGTTTGGTTTCTGTGGTCTTTGGTTTTAATTACATTTTACTGTGCATCATAACATCGCTGCTAAATCCTGCTGGTTAGATTTCCTCCAGCGATTCCATCTCTCTCTATCTCTTCTCTATCTCTCATTGCTGCGCTCGCTGACAGAAATGACGCCTGACAGCTTCAGGTGTTTGTTTCTGTTCCCAGCTGACAGATGGACCAACGCTGCCTCCAAAGAAACAGAACGATAGAGAGAGGGAGGGAGAGAGAGGGAGCGAGAGGGAGAGAGAGGGAGAGAGAGAGAGAGGGGGGGGGAACGAGAAGCAGACAAGAAGAAAATGCATTCTGTGTCAAATCTAATATTCTTCAGTTGGAAATGGCAAATCCTGCTAGAGGTCATGCTTTATCTCTCTGAGACTCTCAGGAGTTCGTGTTGTCGCCTCACAGATCTGAGGATTCAGGTCAACACTTCTCAAACACGGCGAGGTTTATTTTTCTCGTTCGTCTGAGGATGCTCTAAAAATATCAAGAAAGGCCGCGAACACAACGGCGACTCACATTAGTGCCGTTCAAACGGACTTCCTGTATATCATCACCTCGACAGATTTGTGAAGTTAGAATATTCCAGATTTATTTACAGCAAGTGCCTGATGATGCGTTCCGTCTAAAATGCCCAAAAAAATAACCAAAACCAACAACTCAAATAAAATCCTCGTCTACTGTATAAGATGTAACACTCAAAATTATCAGCAAAAAGCATCAATGGAAGAAGAAGAAGGTTGTCAAACAGTTTTATATATGAGCACATCTGAGCAGGAAAGCATGTGATTGGACACCGCAATAAAAGAGCGATAAGTGGCGACTGAGACGCTGCACAAAGTAAGAGAGTGAATGAAGGAGGTTCTGCTTTGAAATATAGCAACATGAAAGGATTAATATTTGAAATAATGTATACTAAAGTACTGCACATATAAACAAATTACTTCTACTTTGTTAGAATCCACCATGGAATATACAGCAGGTCACAATGTTCAGTCGTGAATGAATGTTTACGTTATTAGGACATAACTGAGCTCTATGTTGCCCCCTAGTGGAACAGTGCTTTTTTTTTTTCGAATCAATTTAATTACCATGTTGTTTGCGGAACAGATTAAAGATTCTCTTTCTGGATCATAAAATACAAGCGTCGACGTGTTCAGGGTTCACTTGGATAAAGACTGAGACGTCGCCGGAACAGTAGGCTGGGTAGAACGCCAAAACAAGTTGGACGAAGACGTTAACTTGACTGACACCAGAAGCAATCTGTCGACTCAAGACGTCGTTCCTTTTTAATCCTGAGATTGGATCGGTGTGAAAAAGCAAAGAGTTTATATTCCTCTGAAGGTTTCTCCGTAATCTCCAGATGACGATGTAACCCCAAGGAACACGCTGTTCCAGGTACAAAAAAGAACTCACGTCTGCTTTTTGAAGCCCAGCAGTGAGTATACAATGTAATGTGTCTGTTCTTCCCCTCGGGCGCTCGAGAACTTCCTTGTTAGAGATAAGATGGAAAATCCAGCACCTCTTCCAACACGCTGGATAATTCACGTCCAGTCTTCATCCCTGAGCGACGTTAACTAGTGCAGGAGGAGGAGGATGAGGAGGAGGACGAGGGACACGCTAAGTCTCTTATGCTGCGGGTTATTAGGTTCTCCATGTTCTCCGCTCGTTCTCCACACCTCCTACACGCCTCAGCCCTGAGGCAGTGTTCCGGTTTAAAATAATGCTGCTTCAGGGGAGAAGGGAAGGAATGAGAAAAGATTTATTTTTTTCGAGATGAGAAGAAGATCTGTAAAGACATACGACGTGGAATCGTGTAACTTCAGCAGGTGGGACGAGGCTGTGTGTGTGTGTGTGTGTCTGTACGCTGAATCGAATTATATTTCAAGATGAAAGAAAACCTGCATTTGCAAAACGATATTAATTTGTGAAAAGTGGATCATGACATAATTTATCATGATATCGATATCATTTGATCCAATCCCCCAGGCCCTAATCACATCATGACTTTTCTCTGTGCGCTTCATCTTTACAGATAACGTAGGATGTTTTTTTTAGGATGACACCTGATAACCCACTTCGTATCTGTGTGTGTGTGTGTGTGTGTAGAGGCGTGGTACGGGTTGATGTCAGTCTTCAGGATGTGGACATTGATCAATGCTCCAGCACCGGCTGGTTCTCCGGCACGCACCGCTGCAACCTGACCACCATGGAGGTGAGACGACCTTCAAACTCTTCTCATTTCATCGACCACCAGAGCTGAACACGCCGCGCATCACGCTTACACGCTTACACGTGAACTGCTGCCTCCTTAAAAGTCAAACATGAACAAGGCTAACAGGTCGTCCACGCTAGTCAGCTAGCTCGCGTTCCATCTCCTCAGCTAGCAAACAACAAACCACACACGCGTCAAACTCTGACACTCCAGGTGGTTGTTCGCCGTCAGATAGCGCTGCGTGGCATTAAAGCCTTCGTTATGTAATAACATCAGTTAATCAGTATGCAAATATGCAAATGATCATCCTAACCACTCTCACTCAGTGTGTGTGTGTGTGTGTGTGTGTGTGTGTATGAAGATGAATCACATCACACACATCTCAAACAGCAGCAGATCTTCCTCCAGGCTGTTCAGGAGCTCATTAGGTTTATTTGGGTTTCAGATGAGAGGAAATTTGCTCTTTTCCGTGTGACCGCGGGTCTGACGGTGCTAATTAGCCGCCGCGCTGCGCCGCGCCACGCTCGTGCTGCCGAGAATTACGATTATTTCTGCGTCTCTCATTTAAGTTCTCAGTCAGTAGGAGGTTGGCGTGAGGGAACACACATCTGCTGTGGATCATTAAACGTGGAGGAGGAGCAGCAGGAGCGGGAAGATGCGCAGATATTAGCGCCTCCTGCCGGAGAGACGACAAACACGTCAACAAACACGTCCTCACGTGTCATTCTTCCAGAAGCGGAGGAACTGAGTTGGAGATTAGAATTAGGGATAACTCAGTGTGTGTGTGAGTTTGTTAGTCCTGGCTCCGCCCACTCTTTAGCACTGATTAGTTTCCTTAATGTGTGTACCTGTACTGTGTTCAGCTCTGATGTCATCATGCTCTTCATTAACACCACTGGCTCATTAACCCCTGCTGGTTTATTAACTTATCCCATGTTGGTGTATTAACCCCCCGCTGGTGCATTAACCTCATTAACCCCAGCACCGGAGCCCCACTGCGGTGGACACCGGTGTTCAGACGGCTCTTGATAAACCGCACCATGAGTTCCTCCTCGAGCCGCTCAGTCCAGTTTGGTTTCATGACGTTTCACCTTTCTGCTCTTTCTTAATTTCCGAAACACAAGGCTGATAATTTCGCTTTTAGAGCAACAGATCACTTTTCTATCTGTCTCTCTGTCAGTCTGATTATCGGTCCCGTCTGTCTATCTGTCTGTCCTGTCTTTCCACCTGTTTTTCCAGAGATCTGTCTGTTTGTTCACCTGTCTGTCCTACCAGTCTGTCTGTCTCACCAGCATTCATCTGTCCTGTCCATCTGTCATATCCGTCCTACTCATCTATGCTGGCTGTCTTTCTGCCCATCACTCCTGTCCTGTCCCATCTGTCCAAATGTCTGAGTTTTTATGTTTCTAGTTCAGTTTGCATTAACTACCTCAATATTAGGTCTTTTTTTTTACATTTTTTTAATAAAAATTCCGTTTGCTTTTCTGTCTTTATGCCTGTCTGTCTGTCTATCCTACCTGTCTGTCTGTCCCATCAGTTTCACATCTGTCTGTCTGTCCCACCTGTCTGTTCCATATAGTCATCTATCCAGCTGTCTGTCTTTCTGCCTAGTCTGTTTATCTTGTCTGTCTTTCCCTTCTGTCTGTCTTACTGCCCAGCTACCCTGTCCCGTCTGTCTGTCTGTCTGTCTGTCTGTCTGTCTTTTTAAGAAAACTTCCTAAAATTTAAGTAATTTAGCAGTTTGTCCGTCTGTCTGTCCCACCTGTCTGTCTTTGTATGTTGTGTCCCTTCCCTCTGTCTGTCCTCTCTGTGTCCCATCTGCCTGTCTTTTCTGTATGTATGTCTGTCTGTTTTGACTATCCCATCTGTCCCTCTGTCCTTCTGTCTGTCTGTCTGTCTCTATAATCCTTCCACTTTGTTGCTGTATCACGGGAGCGACTTTGGGTTTAATCTCTTTGCTGCAGTTCAGTCTCTCTCTCTCGCGTTACGTGGACAGGAATCATTAACTGCTCCGCCTTTACAGAGGACACCGATTCATATTCATGGGTGCTTGAAATTATTGGCGCCCTCTGCGTGCAGTCGTTACAGTGAAGCCAGCGATTATCGCATGGCTAACGAAGTGCCTGGCTAATGTGATCCCTCACCGCGCTGCGCTAATCATATTTAATAAAGACGTGTGCGCTGATGCTAAACGGGGGCAAATAAAAGCAGGTTTGGAGGTGGAGATAAAGCATTCTGCATCGCGGCAGGGAGGAGTGTCAGCGTGCAAATTATCATCCAGCCCTAATCAGAGGCCTGGCCCTGTGTTAATTAAAATCCGCTCGAGTGGGCTTGGTGCGCTGAGGGCTCTCGCTGGGTGGCAAGACAGCCGTGTGTGTGTGTGTGTGTGTGTGTGATGAAGAGCTGGTATTTAAAGCTGGTATTTATTCACAATCCCTCCAGCCTCGACACTTTTAGCGAGAGCTGCTAGTTGTTATTTCCTCGTCCTTGAAATAAACTATCACTTTTTCTTGCAGATAATTAGAGTTTTGTTCACCGAAATCCTCAAGCTGCTCATAACTTAAGTAGACTGATGCAGCTACATTGTGGTCATGTGAAACACATAATCCTCTGCTTAAGTGTGGTTATTCTGAACAAAATCTGTAATACTGTAATAAAAACACACACAAAAAAATATGAATATCTGAATAATAAAAATAAACTTCCATCCGATCACATGATTGGTTGTCGATTGTTTGAATTTTGGTCCCTCTTAAAGTCCGGATTTATGTTTAATCTAATTTCAGGTTTACGTTGATGAGCTAGCGTTTCTATGGTAACCGCTACAGAGGACGCTCCGCATAAACAAACTAACAACGATAGTGTCATTTGTATATATAAATCTGTATAAATCTGATTAAGATGACTGTCCCGATGAATCATTTTTACGTTTTTATCATATCCACACATTCATTACCAAATCATGCTTTGACAGAATAGACAGGGTGAGATTCAGTTCCCACGGGGTCACGAGCCGGTCAGGATTCGCCAGCCAGCTCCACGGTCTCCTGAATGTGAGGGCGGCCTGGCACATCATGGCTGTAGGCGATACCGCTGGGCAGTCTGTGCACAAACACTCCTATGATGACTCTCTCAGTGCTTGGGTTTTCCTGTAAGATGCAGCCTCACACCTTCCTTAGTGCTCCGCCGTACGTCCCCGTCCCATATTGTACAATGACACACACTCAATCGTGTCTTGAAAATACAGAGGAAATTTAGAAAAAAAATTATTTCCAGGGTCGTTCCCCACTGCTTAATAATCACACCTTCAACTCCTTATAAATATATATATATATATATATATATACAGACCCAATACTTACAGTTTGGCAGAACAAGGATATCTCGAGTGTGAGAGAACTATATAAAGATGTCTTTTCATCTTCTGCAGCGCTCTCATCCAAATCTCACTTACCAAACTCCCACCTCTTCTGCTTTTCTCAGATTGCAATACTGCAAATAAACAATTCCCTCACTTTCCCAATCCCCCAGAAACCTTTATTGATATCCTCCTAGCTGTAGAGAACCAACAGGAATGTACAATATCTCCACACTATATAACTCCTTTATATTTATATATACTCCTAGATATTCACTCTGAAACACTATCTCTCTCTCTACACTAAACGCTACATGGATTCTTGGTCTATTTCTCCTGACGTAGCCTAATCTAATGCAAAGTCCTTCATGAAGTTCGTTACACAAAGTATTTTTGACACAATGAGTAGAGCCGATGCTCAATCCACCCTCAGTCATCTTTGGTATCTCCTCAAACTCAAAGTCTTTCTGTGATCACGAAACAGACGCTGGTTTTTATGACCTGCAGGGTTAGCTCAGTGGATAAGGTGTTCCAGGTTCAAACCCCTGCACTGCCAAGTTGCCCCTGTTGTTGGCCCTCAACCCTCAACTGCTCAGATGTATGATGAGATGAACAGGTTAGTCGCTCTGGATAAGGGCGTCTGCCAAATGCTGTGAATGTGGATGACTTTGTTGCTCCGGAGACTGATCTTGCTCAAACTGGAGACTCGCCCGTCCTCCTACGCATGAACTCTGGATCAAAGAAACTCTTAAGCTTAAAAAAATCTTTTTTAGATTTAGCCTCTAATAAGACAATTCAAAACACATTGAACCCTTTCTTGACAATTTGCTAACTCTTTTAATCTATGCTCAGACATGAAATTTTCCATTCTGTGAAATTTCGTATTGTGAAACGTATTGTCCCATAGGAAATAATGTAAATGCAGATAATCCGTTACAGACAGAGGTGGAAAGAGTAATACAATTTTGTACTGAAGTAAAAGTACTGTTACTTTAGTGAACTTTTACCGAAGTACAAGTAAAGTTACCCTTATAAAAATCTACTCAAGTAAAAAGTAGCTCATTAAAAATGTACCCAGAGTAAAAGTTACTGAATTACTTTTTTTTTTTTTTTTTACCAGCGGGGGTGGGATGGGGGATGGAACACACTCGCATAATAAATCTGTTGCCTTTGTTGTGCTTGAAATCAAAGTGGTGGCTTAAATATGGCCAGGGGTTTGATCATAAGAATTTGTTGGCGTTTCACTTTCAGCTGTGTCTGTATCACTGGCATCTGTTTTGTCTCCATCGTTCTTGTGAATTTAGCGCGTTTGTTCTCCATCAATC